>PVHX01011280.1:0-65110 GCA_004024805.1 Geosciurus inauris
GACTCGGTGGAGAATTGGAGGTTCTGAACTGTGGTGAGCAGGGTCAAGAGGGGATGGAGAGGATGACTCAGGGTCAGGGAGGCCTAGAAGAGGGGGAGCAGAGGAAGAGGGAGTTGAGGGGGCCTGAAGAGAGTAGGGTAGACTCTCAGTACCTGGAGAATCTAAGCTTAGTGGGGAAGTCAGAGGAAGTAACTGGAAAGCAAGATCAGGGTCTAAAGGAGAAAGTGATATCTACGGAGGAGGAGGAGCCAAGGAGCTGGGCTGAGGGTGGGCTGGGGGGAGTGGGAGACGAGAGGAGTGCAGAAGAGGAGAGAGAGCCTCATGGTCCTTCCCCACTGGCTCTGGTAGCCCCTGTGGTCCCTTCTCCCTGTGACTTATTTCCAGATGCCTTTTGTCCCATGACTCAGAGTCCTCAGACTGAGGAACTGTCCCCCAAAGCTCTAATTTCTACATTGGAGCCAAGAAGACATTCCCTCCAGACCACTTCTCTACCTGGCTCCTTTCCTACTGGGGAGTCACTGGACAATGTACTAGCTCACAGTAGCCAGCAAGAAGGGACTGAGCTGAAGAAGAGGGCAATGTCCAGCCAGGAGACTGAGATGGTCTCTTCCAATACATCTGTGACTCCTCCAAGGACATCAGAGTCAGCTGCTTTCAGTCCTGCTGAAGTCTCCTCCGTTATAGCTGCCTTATCACCTGAGAGTCCCCCAGTCGGCTTTCCTAGGAGGGAGACCCCAAGAATCTCTCTGTCATCTGGCGACCTGTCTCCCTGTGGGGCATCAGAAACTCCTCTGGTGGCCTTTCACAGCTCTCTGCCTGCAGTGACCACCCAGGACCCATATGCCATCTCCGATGGGACTAGCCCTCATAGCCCCCCAGCCAACTGCAGTGGGGCCATCCAACACCTAAGGAGCAACTCCTTCCCAGGCTCCCACAGGACAGAGCAGACTCCAGACCTGGTGGGAATGTCACTTTCTTTCTCTCACTCAGAGTTACCCCAGAGGCCCCCCAAACCTGCCATCTATGCCTCTGTGATTCCAAGAAGGGACAGAAAAAGTGGTAGGGGCTGCAGTGTCATTTCAGAATTCCCTACTGCATTATTCACCCTGAGGCAGGACTCTCAAGAATTCACTTCAAGTCCAGAGAGACCCAGCAGTCCTCATAGCAGCCAGCCACAAGGCTCTGTCCGACATTCAGCCTTTACTACAGGATCTCCTGCTGATGGTTCTTCGCCGTCCACAGTTTCCATGGAGATGAGGATCCATGAGTCTCTGCCCCCTCCTCCCCTAGAGAAGAGACACATCCAGTCTTCCATGGTGGAGAAAGACAGCCATCTTCCTGCAGGGGTCCCCACACTGAAGCGACACAGCCATCCTCTTCCATTGTCTCTAAGTTCAGTGCTACATGGTTCTCCTAAAGGCCCCCTTCCTCAAATTCCTGACCCCCTTGTGGCCAGACAACACCGACCTCTGCCCTCTACCCCAGACAGTGCCCCCCATACTCAGACCTCTCTCCCCCACAGGCTGAGATACAATAAGCCATTACCCCCAACTCCTGATATGCCCCAGTCCCACCATTGTCCTACCTCTTCTTCTAGTATCTCAAGGATCTACAGGCCTCTACCCCCTGTCCCCATTATGGATCCTTCCACCGAACCTCCTCCATTACCCCCAAAGTCTAGGGGTAGGAGCAGGAGTACTCAAGAAGGACTTGTGAATTCAGGGGGTCAAGCCAAACCAAGACCTATTGGTCAAGACTGGACGGTCTCCACTTCCCCATCTACTGGACGTACCTCTTGGCCCCCGGCCACAGGCAGATCGACAGAGTCTTTGGCTTCCACCAGTAGGAGCAAGAGTGAAGTGTCCCCTGGCATGGCCTTCAGCAACATGACAAATCTTCTAAGTCCCTCTTCCCCTACTAGTCCTTGGACTCTGGAGCTCCAAAGGCCCACCACCAAGGATGAACCGGGCCTCTCAGAAGAGCCTGAGGTCCATGCAAGAGGACTATTGAGAAGATCAGACCCTCAGGAGAGAAGCAATGGTCAAAGAAGGTCTGCTCTTGGCCTGGCAGGGCAGCCAGCAAGGCCCAGCCATCCCCAGCTGGAGAAAGCCTCCAGCTGGCCCCACAGGCGGGACACGGGGATACCACCAGAGGGCAGCAGTGGACAAACTGTGGGGCATGGCGAGGGGTCCAGCAGGCACAAGGGCTGGAACCGGCAAGGCCTGCGCAGACCTTCCATCTTGCCTGAGGGCTCTGCAGGTGAGCAAGGGTGGGGGCCACCAGTGTGAGGCCAGCTCTTCCCAGCTCTCACCACCTCATCCCACCTTCTGTCCCAGGGTCACTGCTGTTCCCTCTGTGACTTTACTCACATCCTGCCCTCAACAGAGAAACCCATGAGCATCCTCTCCTCCTTTCTTTCACCCTCCCCATTCTGCTCAACCAGGGCCTTCTTTTAATGTCTGTGTCTCTTTTTCCCAATGTTGTCTTGGATTCCTTTCTACTTTTCAGCACCTACCCGCTTGGAGTAGATAGAGCAGGTCCCCTCAACTCGTCCCATTCCTATTCTGACATAAGGGCAAGGGTTATAGCTGAGACTGGTTTCCTTCAATGCTCTGTATTGGCACTTTATTCTCTCCCAAATTCCAAATTTCTTTCTTTATTTTTCCTTCTGGATGGATACCTGAATTCTCACTGTAAGACTTACCTTCTTCATTTTCTCTCAATGTCCCTCTGAAATATTAGTCATGTTACCCGTTTCTATTTTCAGATTCAAGGGGTCCAGGCACACGAAGATCCCCTGGCCCCATAGACACCATCGTTTTCCGGTGAGTTACCTTCCCCTAACAGATACACTTCCTCTCTCTCTGCTTGGGATGCTAAGATTTCATAATCCGAATTTTAGTTGATTTGGGTTCTGTGACCTGGGATGGCTCATGCCTCTCTCTTCTGGGGGTAAAGTGGGAAAGAGAGACACCAGGATTCCAGGGCAGGGAGATTAAACTCTACCTATGGGCTGTATTGGCTGAGTCTTGAGTCATCTATCTTTTTAAATCCTTTGATCTTGAACTACTCCTCATGTAAAAGTTCCCAACTATCCTGAGGAGGGACAAGATACAACTCTGCAGCTCTCCAGGGGATTGGGTCCCAACATCCCAGCACATGCAGGGTAGGTGAGAGGCTTTCTCATCTGCAGTTGCCTGGGGTCATCTATCTCATGGCCATCAAGCACCTCCACAAGAGCCATCCTTCCTCCACAGGGAGAAGAAAGCACAGGAGGGGACCAGAGTCTTATCGAGACGCTGCTCCAAGCTCATCAACTCCTGTGAGTACCTTGGAGCAGGTCTGCAGCTGTAGATAGATGTTCTGCTCAAGATGACACGGGACCTCATGGTTGTCAGCAGGCTGGGGTGATGTCTGTAGAAGAAAGAATTGCCAGGTCAGTGGCAGCTGGGCAGCTTCTGTCTGTCCCTGGGTCTCCACTCACCTTCCCTTTCTTCCTCTCCCATGTGTCCTTGCCTCTGTAGCCCAGCTGCTTTACCAGGAATACAGCGATGTCTTTCTGAACAAGGAGATTCAGAGCCAGCAGCGGCTGGACAGCCTGGCAGAGGCCCCCGGGCTCACCTCCCCGCGGCAGCCTCGGAAGGCGCTGGTGTCCTCAGAGTCCTACCTGCAGCGCCTCTCCATGGCTTCTAGCGGCTCCCTCTGGCAGGAAATCCCCGTGGTGCGCAACAGTGCTGTGCTGCTGTCCATGACCCATGAAGACCAAAAACTGCAAGAGGTACCATGCAGGGCAGGGGGTATGAGGCGAAAGGGTTCCAGGGAAGCTGGCAAGTTTGCATTGCTGACTTTTCTATCTCCTACTCACAGCACCACCACCAAGAACAGGCTGTCCCTACCCCCCGCTCACCACACCACACCCACAGTGATCCTGGATCATCTCTGTTCTGGAGAATGAATTATTTTCTGAGTGTCAGCACTGTCTTCCTCCTTGCCTCCTCATGCCACTGGCTATCTGTGCCCACCAATTACTGGTTTGGGCTCATGTAGAGTAACAATGCCTGTGAATTTTTTGGGAGGAGCATGGGATGAACTCCATCACTGCTTCAGGGTAGACTGAAATTTCCCTCTTCCTCCAGGATCTCAGGCTACACTAAAGTTTTCTTCTTCAACCAAGATATGTGGAGGAGCTTTTTATTTGGTCCCTAGAAAAGGGTTCCTGGCAGTTGAACTCTATGGCCCATGGATCAAAGAGGCTTTAGAGAGTCTCTGATGGGTCTTCATTCCCAAGAGCAATACTACAGGCTGTTAGTCTGGTTTTAAGTTATCACCATTAATGTGTTTTCCATCAAAATCTTCTCTAACTCTCAGATCTATCTGAAATATGGCGTGGAGCCTTTCCTCCCAGGAAGACAGTAAAGCCCAGTCCAATGGAATGGTTTAAGAAATTAGCTTTGGTAGTAAATGACCTGCATGGGAAACTCACTTTAAGATCTGTTGTTCAACTTTGGCCAAATTACTCCATCCTCTAAGTTGATGTTTCTCTGTTTGTAAACTGGAGATGCAAAGAGTTCTTGGGAGAAGTAAAAAGATGAGTACCTGGTATTCAAGAAATACTGACTATTTTAGTGCCAAGTGAGTTGGACCTGGTTCCCCACTTACCAGCTGTATAACTTTAGGCAAGCATATAATTTCACCAAATCTCAATCTTTTCATCTATACGTTGAGGTAAAAATACCTATCTTTCAGGGTTGCTGGATGGTTTGTTCATTCATTTATTTTTTGTGGTATGAGGAATTGAACCCAGGGGTGCTCAACCACTGAGCTACATCCCTATCCTTTTTTATTTTATTTTGAGACAGGGTTTAAGTTGCTGAGGCTGGCATCAAACTTGTAATCGTCCTGCCTCAGCCTCCTGAGTAGCTGGGGTTACAGGTGTCACCACTGCTATGTGGTTTAAATGAAATAGCACATATTTAGTAAATATCATGGCTGGTGTAATGTTTGGTAAATGTTAGTGCCATGCATTCCCCTTTCATCATCAGGGAGGAGTAAAAGTTTGGCCATAAGAACTTAATGGTAATCAGTGCTTTTCTACCTCAGAGAGAGACATTTTCAGGCTTTGCAAAGCTCCTACATGAGGGCCCTGTTCTCACTGCTATATTTTAAAGTGCATTGAGGATGTTTAGAAAATTGCTAATGTATTCATATTTCTTGTTCAAACAATGGGGAGGTGACACAAACTCTAGCTCTCTCTCCCCAACTCCAGCAAACTAGGAAGTCACCAGGGCTCCTGGTCCAGCTCTGATCTCATGTTTACCAGAACAGAGGCCTCTGCATCTCTGCCTCTTACACACACACTGGCATTTTGTAAATAGCACCGCCGGGGGCTACAGTGTGTTGTCACAGACTCCATTTTTTTTTTTTTTTTTACTGTCTTTGTGAGGGGAGAGCCACTCTATCTGCATTGAAAGACAAGAAAACTGAGGTTTTCTTGATCAATGAACCGCCCAAAGCCACATGATCAGTGAACACTGGTGCCAGGACCAGATGACCCTGCAGCATCAGTTCTACTGTTGCTATGAGGGAGGTTGTTGGGCTGTGTCATTGGTCATCCAAGGTGTGCGTGTCTTCTTTCTCTTTTCTACCCAGGGGAAAGCATGAGGAGCCCACCAGTCATGACCCTGAGTCATTGAGCCCCCTGCCGGAATCTTCAAACATGCTCTCAAGGGCTGTGTTTTATGTTAAACAACAGCTGCGCCATCTTGTTCTCAAACAGCCTTCTTTTTTCCATTCTCCTCACACCCCAACCTGAACCCCTAGCCATCATTCCCTGAACCTGTTCCTCTCTCAAGGACGACTCCATAGTTCAGCTCATTCCTTGAACACTAAGGCGTTAACTTTGGCCCTTCCTTTCTATTCAGGCCCCATTTCTAGCAAATAGCCAAGTCCTTCTGGATCTACCCCCTAAATAATTGTGAAGTTGGTCTACCTGTCCTCATCTCGTTGGTTCTGCAGGCTCTCATCTCTCATCTGGTATTATTACAACATCTCCTAACCTGGCTCTCTTTTCCCTTGAATCTTTTCTCTACATTGTGTCAGAAATATCTTTATTGAAAAGCAGATCTCATCAAGTTATTCCCCTACATAACCCCCCCCCATTTTCCCATTATATTCAGTCCAAACAGTTTTTTACATTGTTTATTTAACTTTCCAGACCTTGTTCCTCATTTCTCTTTGCCTCTTCTGCCTCCTCTCTGTATACTTTTGTATAATTGGTTAGCAAAATGCATGATTTGTTTAGGATTCCTTTTTTGAAATTTTATGGCATCTATTTAAGGTATATGCCCTGATGTTAGGAGATACGTGTATACAGTAAAAAGATTACTATAGTGAAGCAAATTAGCATGTTCACCATTTCTCATAAATATCCACTTGTGTGCATGTTAAGTTTCTTGATCAGCATATTTTAATGTCTTTGAGTGCTTGCACGTGTTTTTCAAGCTCTGGTTTAAATCTCACATATTGATATAACTCTTCCCTCTCCCCCAGATCAAGTTAGGTTTTGGTGTGACTATGAGCTATGAAAGGCTCTGTCTTGTTTAGAGCCCTGACCCTAGAGTATTACTTCGTGTCTGGTGTATTGCTAGAGAGCTGGCAAAGTTTTCCATTAGTCTTCTTCCTTTTCAACGTCTTAGGCCAAATTTGAGCTGATCGTGTCAGAGGCCTCATACCTGCGCAGTCTGCACGTAGCTGTGGATCATTTCCAACTTTCAAGCCAACTCCGGGCCACCCTTTCCAACCAGGACCACCAGTGGCTGTTCTCTCGGTTACAGGACGTGAGAGACGTCAGCACCACGTGAGACTACCCTTCTCCCAAGTACCACTCTCCCAGCCTCACTGTTGTTGGCCATTAAACCTTCAGTCAGTGTTTTCCCTCTTAGAAACTTTCCCTTGGCCATATCTCAGGATGAAATTGGGCCTCATCTCCCTCCATGATTCCCGATGGCTGTAGAGATAGGAAGAGCAAAGAAGAGGAGACAGTTGAGGTTAGACAGGCTCCTTAATGGATAAGTAAGTTAATGAGAAATACATCCTGGGGAAAGGTTGTAGACATAACTGCGGGCATGCACTGCATTAGAGATAAGGCGAGGAAATCCTCTGAAGATGAGAAAACCAGAATAAGATACAAGGGGAATCAAGAGTTAAATCAGGAGCAAGCTAATGACAGCTTGGAGAGAATTCTAGAGTGCCACAAGGAGCACAGAGCTAAGGATAGTCAATAAAAGTTGCTGGCTAGTTAATAGCAAGAAGTCTGGGCATAGCTGGGGTCAGCCAGCTGCTGAGTTGAGGCCCTGAAATCTCATGAGACTTGTTTAAATACTGTACAGGTTCCTTTCAGACCTGGAAGAGAACTTCGAGAACAACATCTTCTCTTTCCAAGTGTGTGATATAGTCCTGAACCATGCCCCAGACTTCCGCCGGGTCTACCTGCCTTATGTCACCAACCAGACCTATCAAGAGCGCACCTTCCAAAGTCTGCTGTGAGGCTGATTCCCCATTCAGTCCTTGGTGGGCCCTGCAGTGACCTTGCACCAATCCCCTACCCAGAGTGCTATCCCAAGGATACATGTCCCTGTGCCTGCGGTGTGGTCTCAAGCCCCAGCATGCCCTCCATATCAGATCTTCTTAGCAACAACATCTGGGGCCCTCTGCATCAGATCTCACCATTATTTCCCAACCCCAGATATTCCACTGAGCTCTGTTCCCCATGCGACCATGGAGCTCCTCCATCATTCCTCATGTCCCTCCTCACCCAAGGTTCACTATCACGCAGGAATAGCAACAGCTGTTTCCGAGAGGTCTTGGAGAAGCTGGAGAGTGACCCCATCTGCCAACGCCTTTCCCTCAAATCCTTTCTGATTCTGCCCTTCCAGCGCATCACCCGTCTCAAGCTGCTGCTCCAGGTATGGCAGATACTTCACTGGTCATCACCCTTAACTCAAAGGGATGATCCTGAGAAGCTTCAGGACAGAGGACCATCCATTTCTTGGCCATCCACCTCCTGTGCAGGATGTGAGCAGTCACCCCACTGCACACACCCTTCTTTCTTAGAAATGTTTGTTGTTGAAATAGTATCCCTGGGCTTCTCCATTAATCAACCCCCAGTCATCTCTTCCTGTTTGTTTATTTCTTCCTACCATCTGGCTCCTGACTGCTATTTATCTATAGAACATACTGAAGAGAACACAGCCTGGCTCCTTAGAAGAAGCAGAGGCCACAAAGGCCCACCATGCCCTGGAAGAGGTAGGCTGATACCCACTCCCACCCCCTGATTATCCTTCACCGAGAAGTCATCCCTTCCCCAGGCCCACAGCAGCATGGGAGGTGGGAATCTGTTAAGGGGGAGCTCAGATCCTCTCTGCATCCACCACACCTCCAAGCACATCCACCCACATCCTCCTCTTCCTCATAGAGCACCGCATACCAAGGGACTATGCTCCCATTTCCATAGTTCCTCACCCATGAGCATTCTGTCAGGTCACGCAGAATACACCAGAGTCCTAGGGCTTGACCTCCATGTTCCCTTCAGTCAATTCCAGCCTAGGAGAAAAGAGGAGGTTGTCATATCCTTTTCCAGATTGCTTTCAGGGATCTCTAAGGTCAAAGACTCTAATACAATACTTTCCCCTTTCCTCACCCTGCTAACCCCTCAGCTGATCCGAGATTGCAATAATAATGTCCAGAGGATGCGACGGACAGAGGAACTCATCTACCTGAGCCAGAAGATTGAATTTGAGTGCAAAGTGAGTTAGTCCCCAGCATCCCACTCTGCCCATTACTCTCTGGCATGACCCACAGATCACCTTCTAAACAGAGAGTCCTCTTGTTCTCCTCTTCCCAGCCTCCGACTGTCCTGCCTTTCTTTCTGTTGTATTTCTGGGTTATGCAAATGTCCTCTTCAGTCTCCAAAACTATTGTCATGCGAAGGTGCCAAACTGTGTGCATATTATATTCTGCATGATGTTAAAAAGGGAGGACAAATACATATGTACTTGCTTGTGCATTCAAAAGGAAACTCTGGAGGGATAATTTGAAAAAGAAACAGCAGTTCCAAGAAAGAGGAGGAGTGGACAGGACAGTTAGAGGGTTCAGAGGAAAACAGAATCTAAGCAGTAGGTTATGAGCAAGAGAGAAGGTAAGGAAGAGATGATTGGTGAGGAGGGTGACACTGTGACACTGCCTTCTCTCTTCTGCCCACAGATATTCCCACTCATCTCACAGTCTCGCTGGCTGGTGAAGAGTGGGGAACTGACAGCCCTAGAATTCAGCGTCTCCCCAGGGATGCGAAGGAAACTGAACACACGTCCAGTCCACCTGCACCTCTTCAATGACTGCCTGTTGCTGTCCCGGCCCCGAGAGTCAGTGGTTGGAATGGGAGGAGGCAAGAGGGAAGGCCCCAGAGGAACAGAGAAGTGTCTTCTTCTTAGAGGACCTTTCTCAGTGGTTCACCCTTGGAGTCCAAGTCATAGCACAGAGAAGAGAAAAATGAACCCAAAGCAAAAACAGATGATCCCACCAAATTATTTGTGAGGGAGCTATAAATGTCTCCATAATGGAGCCTCAAATGATCTTAACCACCTTCTCAAATCATCTTTTGAGTGTGTGTGTGTGCTTTGGGCTGGAATCCACCAACTAGCCCAGAGATACTTAACTAATTTCAGATCTTAATGCTCTGTTCCTTGGAACCTTGGAAAGTTTATATTTGTTCTTTTTCTTCAGCTTCTTAAAGTAATCAAGTATTCATTGCAGGGGATAGATGCTTCGCCAAATTGGTGAGGACACTGGAACTACCATCTTGAGAGCAAGTTAGCAAGTTAAAAACCAATTTTGTGGTTTTTATAGGAATTTTCAGGCTGCTAAGGACATAGAGCTCGAAACCAAGAATATGAAGGTGGATGGAATATGGAAAGTCCATTAGAAAGACTTCTATTTTGCAGGGGTAACCGATTCCTGGTATTTGACCATGCTCCCTTCTCCTCCATCCGGGGGGAAAAGTGTGAAATGAAGCTACATGGACCACACAAAAATCTCTTCCGCCTCTTCCTGCGGCACAACACGCGGGGCGCCCAGGCCGAGTTCCTCTTCCGCACGGAGACTCAGTGAGATGGGGCTGGGCAGGGGAGCTGGGTGGGGAGCCTGGGAAGGAAGTGGGACAAGGCAAAAACGATGTCCAGGAAATCACCTAAACACTATTTAGCCCCTTCTGGGCTGGAGGGCATCATGGAGAATTCTCAACTCCCAGAGCTAAGAGGCATCTTGCAGGAGATTTCAGGCAGGCAGGAGTTTGAAGTTGCTGCTAAGGGTTGGCATCTATTTTATACCCCTAACTCAAAAAACTCTAGAAGGCAGATGCACTGGTAGGGAGTAAGCAAAGAATTTGAATACTGGTATCTGTGAGTTAATGCTCATGTGTGCAAGCCAGAGACCCTTCAATGCCAAGGCTGCTGGGCACATGTATGAATAAGACAAGCACTGGGTGCTTTTTGCTTTCCTCCCTCCCACCTGCCTTCTCCATCCTCTGTTAAGCAGAAAGTCATAGTGCTGAGAAATATGATTGGCTTATCATTTCAACAGTCATAATGACTAATATGTCCACCTATGCATACATCTTTGGAGAACAACACTTCTGCCTATAAAGTCTGGTTCACAGCTGGGTGCAGTGGCAGACACCTATAATCCCTATAAGAGGGAGACTGAGGCAGGAGGATCACAAATTGGAGATCAGCTTCAGCAACTTCACAAGACCCTGTCTCAAATTAAAACAAATAATAATAAAAATAAAATAAATATGGTACATAATGCCTATAACAATGAATGCCTAAAAGACTGTAGTATTTTAGATATAAAAAATATGAGAAGAGTCTCTCTTTAAAAAATTCAACATACCTAGTCACCTGAGGTTTCCCACATTCACAATGATTTTCAGTTTTGTCCCTTGGAAGACTACTCAGGGTGGTACTGATAACACTTACCTTTGCTTAGGGAACAGAGAGGCAGGTAGAGGGGTTTGTATGCTAGATATCACATAATCCAAATAATCAGATGCAGATATGTTCTCTTTGTTTAGTGCTTTGCATAGAATCTTCCAGTAAAAGTGTCAGCTCTCAATTACCTAGGCACATTTGGAAGAAGAGGCTAAGATAATGCAAAATCTCCAGATGATTATAAAATTAGACTAGGATTACTTTGTGCAAGAATGACAAAAACAACAACAAAATAGTAGCTATTTCTCCCCAGTTGAATTATTATCAGAATAATGTTTTTATTTTTGAGATATTTGATTGATGTGGACAAGGGACTGTCAAGAATCATGCAAAGTGATAGAGGAAATCTAAGCTGAGACAAACACTTTACTTGGCACAGTTTCCAAAATGGAAAGTCTACATGTGTATAATTGACAGTTAACTTTATACCCCCACTTGAAAGACATAAGGAATCTGTGACAAGATACGTTAACACACTGTTCAAGATGGTACCAGTTTCCACCAAGTGACTTTGTGGTAAAATCACTGAACTAGACAAGTCCTTTCCACAGCCATTTGCTTATACCTGTAGGATATAAGGTATATCCTACAGTTCCAGACTGCAATTGTAATTGAAGATGCCACCCTACTTTGTTTTCTCAGAAGTGAAAAGCTTCGGTGGATCTCAGCCTTGGCCATGCCAAGAGAGGAGTTGGATCTGCTGGAGTGTTATGGTAAGTGAGGGTCTAAGAATGGTGGGGGTCAGAGGTCTCTCCTGGACACAGGTACTGGGTGGTAACTCTGATAGGCTTATGTCCATTCCCAGAGTGGAGCTTAAACACGGGAGCTTCTACACCTGAGACACATCTGCTTAAAATTGCTCTCCACCATGGCAGTGTCCTGTCCCCCATACATGTCTGCCTGAGGCCATGGTTTATTTGTTCTAAGATGTTTGTTCCTTTAAGTCCATTTTGCTGACTGTGCCTGGGTTTTACTTATTTGAAGGTGTTGAGGAAAATAGAGGATAACAGTATGGCTGTGTAGGGAATCACAGGAGGATAGCTTTGTCCTGGCCACACCCCTCCTATATGGGATGGCCTGAGGCCACTTAACTGGAGGGTCCTAGGTAGCTGCAGGCTCACCTGAATTCATGTGCATTTGTGCCAAGATGGACTTCTTCTGGCTCTCATATCAGCCCTGCAGTTGTCCTCCAGCAAGGATTTCCTAGTTTATATCCAGGGGAATGATGAACTCAAAGAAACACTGGGTCTTTAGTATCTGAAAAGAATAAATGAATATGAGGAATCTTTGAAAAGGAATTGGAAGAATCAAGCTATAACTGAAATCTATTAACTATATATTCTATTGGTTGGCTTTCCTGGTAGATAAGGAGGGCAGGATAATGTCTCCTTCTTTACTATGATCTTGTGGATGGTAGATGGGGAGGAGTTTTAGAAAAAGCAGCACAAATAATATGCACTATATTGCTTGTTTTCTGAGAGAACCGGTGTGGGGTAGTAAAGCAAAAAGAGCAATACTTGTGTAAGACAGAACACTTACAGGTCAGCCATACTCTGAAGTTCGTTATCTTGAGCCTTAGATCTGTAGAAATTTTTTGTCTGGTTTATAAAAATAAACAGAAATCCAGCATTTCCTTAAGAATCATCTTGATCAACCTCGATCAATAATTATCTTGGTCACTTTATGAGGAAACTGAAGCCATCCGGGGGGAAAAGTGTGAAATGGGGATGGAGTCCCTTGTCTAGCGCATGCCTGGGATTCCACTGATGGAGTCTTCCCGAGTCTCACATCAGGCATTGAGTGAAATGAAGAATGAGTCATGGGCTCAGATGTCACCATCTCAGTGGAGAAGCAAAGCACATACATGAAACATTTAGATGAGGGAGACAAGGTTTCTTACCAACAATCAGTTTTAAGAAGTTCAGAATCCATTGAAGACTCAGGGATCAGAGAGGGGTTCAGAGGGAAGGGGGTCTTCAGCTGAATCTCTAGTGTTTGTAGTAAATAAACGGTGGTCACATGTTTCTCAGTCATCTTCCCAAGAGAAATAGATTTTTTGATCCACTTCAGTTCTGGTATTGTTATTTCTGTATCAGCTACTTTGCTGCTGGTAGATGGTGGATGTTTTTCCAAACTCCTCCTTTGTTTATAAGTCCTACTTCAAGTCCTCCCCAGCTCTCCCTGCCATTCCTTGCTCATTTTCTGGTCTCCCGCCTCCTCTAATCTCTCTTCACCCTTCTTTTCCAAAGACTCCCCACAAGTCCAGTGTCTTCGCGCCTACAAGCCCCGAGAGAATGACGAGTTGGCACTGGAGAAGGCCGACGTGGTGATGGTGACTCAGCAGAGCAGCGACGGTAAGAGGGAGACTCCGGGAGGAGCAGGCCTGGCCTCCGAGGCAAGACGTGGGGTTGGTTAGGTTCCTAGGGCTGCTATAGCAGAGCACCACAGCTGGGTCGCTTATAGCAGAAGAACGTTATTCTCTCATAATTTGATAGGCAAGAAGTCCGAAATCAAAGTGTTGGCAGGGCCATGTCCCTTCCGGAGCCTCCAGGGAGAATCCTTCCTAGCCTTGTCCAGTCTGGTAGTCGCACTGCTCCTTAGCTGTGGCAGCACTATTCCAGTCTCTGCCCACATCTTCCTATGGCCCTCTTCCCTGTGTGTGTGCCCAGGTTTCCCTCTTTCTGTAAGGACACCACTTGTATTGGAATAGTGGCTACCCTATTCCAATGTGAGTTCAGCTTAACTGCACTAATTATATCTGCAACAACCTAATTCCCAAATATGATCACGTCTGGAGGTCCCAGGGATTAGGACATCAACACATATTAGGAAAGGGGACACAATCATGATGGAGAAGACTCAGGAATGGGCAGCGGCAGATTTCACTAGACCTGGGGCAGCCATGTTTAGTACACTGGGAGGCTGGACCCTTCTAGGTAATTTTTTGCACTTGCCCTGTGCCCACAGGCTGGCTGGAAGGTGTGAGACTCTCAGACGGGGAGCAAGGCTGGTTCCCTGTGCAACAAGTGGAGTTTATTTCCAACCCGGAGGTTCGTGCACGGAACCTGAAGGAAGCCCATCGAGTCAAGACTGCCAAACTACAGCTGGTGGAGCATCAAGCCTAGCTCTTCCCTGTGAGGCATCTCATGAGCCTAAGAACAAGCTGTCCATGGACACAGTTGCCCTTTGAACCTGCTGCAGAGGCTTTCTGTGGACCAAGAGCTCAGCCCAAGGACAAGGCCCACTAACACAGCCTCTCATCCTAAGCCTGCTTTTTTGTGCTTTGTGCTTGGTGAGGGGATGCTGAGGGACTTCACACTGGACTCTGGGATCCTTTATTCATAGGAAAAGGGTGGAAGAGCCTGATGCAGAGAACTTTACTTCTGCCACCCTGTGGTCCTTAAGCATCTCAGCTTCCAGAGTGCAGATTTAGACCCAGCCAAGGTTTCCGTCATGGCCACATGTTCAACAGAGTCTGACCTCAGGCCACTGGAGGACAGTGTTTAAGGGGGATTGACAGATCAGATGGGAAGGTCACGCTGGTGACCTCTAAGGTATCTTCCAACCTTAGAGTCTCCGTAATTATTGGTGTGAGCGCAGTGCATGCGTCTCTGAGATCTGTGTCTCTTGGTGGCGATGTGAGGGGGTACTCTCACTCTAATAAACTTGGCACTTCTCCGAGTGTTTTCTTTTCAGACTCCTCAGACTGAACAAGCTTCAAAATATGGAATCCCATGAGGGTTCCAGCCAATTTTTTTAAGTGTCGTGAAAGACCAAGACAGGGTCTGGGGTGTGGCAGCTGCTTTATGACCCCTCAGAATTTGGGCAGTTGTTCTGCTTTTCATAGTATCAGAAGTAGGAGAAGGAATGAGAAGTTCTCTATGAGTAATGAAAGCCCCAGTCAGACCCTATTTACTGTACCTATAAGGTCTAGGTATTGGCTAGTTTGGGTGGATTTGGTAAATCCTTTTCAGACCATTGATGATTTTCTTATTCTGGCTTGAATTATTGTGAAGATATCTTCCCAGGTGTTTTAACTTCTTTATGAAGGCAGCAGGGCACAGTGGAGAGGGTCCTAGAATCTGAGTCAAGAGGCCTAAACTGCAGTGGCCACAGGCTGCAATTCCATCTGTCCATGTCTCCATTCCCTTACATGTAGAATACAGGATCAGATCAAGCAAGCTCCAAAGCCTTATCCAACTCTAACCATATATTTTTCTCTGTCTCCTTTAGGATTACCTTTCTCAGTTGAAAGGTATCACTAAATATTTTTTTGTCATAGAGAACTGTTGTACAATGTCATAATAACCTGGCATCTTTTGTGCCATCTTTTAAGCTGGATCATTATGGTCCTTCTTCGAATGTTGCATTGCAACTTTGTACAAAAGTAAGAATAAATAATATAAAGTTTGTTCTCTGTCCAGTTAATGATGATATGACATAATAGTATCACTTTTGATAATACACAGTCTTTTCAATTTATTTTAAAATATAAGTTAGCTTATTTTTTAAAAAATGTTATCACCATAGCATTTAAGAATGAAGACTAATATTTCATCTGAAGCAGGAGGACTGCTAAAAAGGATAAAATAGATGTTAGAGAATTTTAGTTGTGTTTTTTCATAAAATCAGATTATAAAAGTAAGTAATATTTATTATTAATAAATTAATTTATTAGTAATAAATTAATTTATTAACTTAAATATTATTAATTTATTAATATATACAATATTTGCATATGTACATAAATATATAAATTAATAGCTCATTATTAATAGCAATGATAATTTTAAGAATCCAAACTATTTGCACAAGCCATTATTTGAATATTGGCCATATGGTTCAATACAACCTTATATTTTTCTAGGCAAAGTCTCTATTATTTGCTCAAAGAAGTAAAATACCACCTTCTGAATGAAACATATGCAAATAATTTTTTGAGTTTCATGACTGCTTCTTTGCTTAAACTTGCTAAGGCTTTCTGATCCCTTTGAACCTAAGTTCTTCAAAACTTCTAACTAAAACACTGTTTTTGATATTTAATATGATTCATTTAGTTGGGTTATTCTTATCTAATCTGGGAAACCAAAAGATATTTGGCTTCTACCTATGTTTAGGTCCTTGGTTAAAAAACAAAAGAGAAGAACTTAGATATAGGTGATCTCTCCCCAACTGAATTACTAAATTTTCTCTAATTTGAGTATAGGAAAATTAAGTGTAGGTACAGTGAAATCCTTCTTCACATTTTCAGAATTGAACTTAACTTTTTCTTTAATCCCAACTGGCATCCTTGGCTTAGAAACACAGCAATTGCTAGGAGAGGGTGTATAAAGTGTGTGATTCAAATACACTTCTTATTCTTATTTAGAACATTCTCTATGCTTAATAGTCTTTGACTCATTTTTTCCATCCCGCTCATTTTAAATGACAGCACTAGCCCATGTTTTTTGGATGAAATTGCATTTGAAGCACATATGAATATATAGTGTTTTATTGCTTTTTTAAATAAAGCATACACAAAGAAGTATCTTCGGGAGACTTCAATAGCAGTCCTCTATCTAGACCCTCTTCTAATTGGAACATAAGTGGAGCTTAAGATCATATGAATATACGCTGAATTATTTGTGAACTTGACCACACTGAACTTCCTGGTCATTTTTGCCTACTCATTTAGCTTAGAAAGCTATCCTTAAGTTTATTTTCACTATCAACTTTCACTTCAAATTAACTATTATCTTAAAATTTTAATTGTGTATTATTTATTGTCTTGGTTATTTATAATGATTTTGATAAGACCAGCCTATGGAAAGCTTTTTTTCCCTCCGGGTCTTGCACATGCTAGGCAAACTCATTGAATTATACCTCCAGCACTGTTTTGTTTCTTGATTTTAATTAGCCTTTGGGATAGAAGTGATTAAAATCTTTAGAAGTCTAAATAAATCATACCACTGGTTTCCCCTCTATGCACACATATTTATCCCCCTGAAATAAACTTGATTTCCTTTTGGACTCCTTATTGATCCAGCCATGTAGTCTGTGCTTTTTAAGCATTTAGGGGTATTGTCCTTATGATAAATCTTTATGTTGGTAGGATCAAATTAACATCTAGTATTTTGTATCATGGCCCTTTCAGACATGGCCTTTACAGATGTGGCCCTTGACCCACTCACCTCCCCAAGACACCTTACCGACACTTGTGCATGTTGGTACTTGGTTTTTGAGATCTCTGCATAAATATGTTTTGTGGTGGTGACTTTGTTTTATCACTAATACCAACCAGTGACCCTGGAGCCACATTTGCTATAACATGACTCCGGAGCTGCATGATTATAGTGACTCCAAACCTGTAGTTGAGTGTAATCTTCTCACTCTGAAATTAGGTGTGTGAAAGGGCAAAGGTTACAAGTAAATGAGCTACAGAGAGACAGATGCCAAGCTAGTCATGACTCAAATACACTTCTTGTTCATATTTAGAACATTCTCTATGCTTCATAGTCTTTGACCCATTTTTTCCATCCCGCCCATTTTAAATGACAGTTACGGAGTGGAAATTTCCCTAGCCTCTTCCTTGCAAGACCATCCAGTCAGTCTGCAATTCCCAGGGACTGTTGCGAAAACCGAGGCTAGGCTACAGGCACAGAAAACGCAGGGATTGAAGGTGAGTGATTGGGTCTGTGGGTTCTTTCTGGGTGGCCTGTGAGCAGGGAGATGGTGGAGGGAAGGAGCTAGGTTTTCATGTGCTATAAACTGTTTTTCCGAGCTGGTAAGGGTGGGGGACTGCTGATCCCTGTGCTTGGTGAGTGAGTCATGGGCCTGAGGGCAGAGCTTGCAATAGGGAGGGGCTGAGTCTGGCCCACACAGTTCTTCAGGAGCACCAATGGGCAGATAAATATTTTCCTGGCACTTTAGCTGAGCATTTCAGAGAGGCAACCATCTCTCAACAATGGAGATGAAAACACAAAAGTAGAAGGAGATCTAGTCAGTTTGTGTGCTAAGATGGAAATTCTCCATTAGACCCAGGGGATCCTGAACACCAGGGAGAAAGTTCAGACTGGGAGAGGGTGGCTGACAACAACAGACAGTCAGCGAGGGAGACTTCAGACATCATAGAAGCAGAAAGTCTCTGGGAGAAAAGGAAAAACAAGGAAGGCAGAGGACATGTGGACCCTGCAATGGGGACTCACCCAGCCAGTTCTGCCGTCCTTTCTTAAGGATATCAACTTATGGGAATGAGACAATCATCTGCTGATGGAGTCCAAAGAATCATGAAGGCCTTTGTGTCTAAACCCTTATTTGTGTCTAACATGCTTAGTGGAGCTTGGAGAGGGAAAGTGATTTGCCTGATGTCACATAGCCAATTAATTATAAACTACAGATGGAAACAACTCGGTGTTCCCCCCGGGGATTCAAACAAGTCATCCACTGAGTTTGTGATCAGCATCAAAGGTGGAAGGTGACTTGCCATAAGATGCAAAGATTGAACAAACAGAATATTAATAGGCAGGGTATTTTGTGAGGCAGCAGGAGAAGCTTGTGGTCAGGTGTGGAACTGTTAATAAGCAGGTGCTGGTGATGGGATGGAGCTTGGTCAGGCAGCAGGCTGGAAACAAGGGTCAAGGTGTGGTTTGCAAAGCAATTTATCATCCTTGCACAAGCAGAGCCTTAACCAGAGTCCCAGGAGAGGGAGAGGGGGAGAGAGTGTGGGTGTGGGATGGGTGACTGTTTAGATTTGGAGGAGAAAAGTACAAAAGGATCTTTGGAGAAGATAGAATTGATGCAGAAAGTCTGGGCTTCCTCCCCAAAATAAAATAACACAGGTCTTAGCAAATGAGAAACAAAAGATGAAGGCATTTTTCAGTTAAGAAATCAAAGAAAGTGAAAGTATAGAAAACTGTCAAATGTATTTTTTAATACATTTGACAGTGTCCTTTTCTAGACTTTTATTGATTAATTGATTGTTGGATGTGCGTGTGTTTTCAGTGCTGGGGGCTGAACCCAGTGCCTCACTAAGCATGGGCTCTGCCACTGAGCTACATCCCCAGCCCTGACGGTGTCATCCTGGGAACATTTTTTTTTTTTTAGCTCACTAGATATGAAAGTGAACACTTGATGTCACCAATTCCAATAATAGTTATAGGAAATAACAGAAGAATCAAATCAAATTGAATCACATGCTCTGTACAGGGCAATACAGTGAATAACCAAGTCGGCAAATATGAATGGTTGGAAACATTCAGTGCGTGTTGTGGTCGGTAGCTCAGAAGAAGAGGCCTGTGGAAAAAGGAGGATAGCGTCCCTAGTGGGCCACAAGGGCATGGTTGCAGCAGTTGGAGGGGCACACAGAATAGAAGATGAAAGAAGGAGGACATGAGCATCCCTGAGCAGTGATGGGGTGGAAATGCCTGGAAATTCCATCCTCAGATCATAGTACTGGGAGACAGGATGTGCTGAAGGCAACCTGACCAGGCAGCGGGACACAGAAACAGAATGCGAAGGATTTGAACGAAGGAAATCAGGTGCGGAGGCCACAGTGCCCAGGCCAAGCCGCCTCTGGACTTCCTCATCTTGCATGGCCTCCTCCAGGTGCCTGGGCTCTGGAACCCGGGATCCCTTTCACATTCCCTCCTCCGCCCACAGCTGACTTCCCTGCTCTCTCCGTAGCATCGGCTACATGGGCTACTGCACTCCTGTTTCCCGATGATGGCTGC
This sequence comes from Geosciurus inauris, assembly GCA_004024805.1. Taxonomy (NCBI): domain Eukaryota; kingdom Metazoa; phylum Chordata; class Mammalia; order Rodentia; family Sciuridae; genus Geosciurus; species Geosciurus inauris. The sequence goes on from PVHX01011280.1 coordinate 19,754, forward strand.
TGTGTGGTCAGCACTGTTCTCCTGGACACTGGCGGGATCTCCCAGTGCTTGGCATCCATAGTGATTATAATGAAAAGTGATTACAATGATGTCAAACTTGACTTTAGACTCGTGACCTCTCCTAACCTGCAAGGAGGAAGGATGGTCACAGCTGGCCCCAGCCACGCCAGCAGCCTCGCTTGAGCCTCTCCTGAGGCAGCTCTTCACATGGGCTTCCTGTCTGTCTGCCCTCCTCACTCTTCAAGTCCCTTTCCAGCTGTGCAGCAAACACCCTTCCTGTTCCCTTTTACCACTATCTTTTTCTCCCTCTTCCATAGCACATAATATCCCCATTTCTTTTTAATTTAACTTAATTTTATTTTATTGATACTAGGGATTGAACTCAAAGTCACTTAACCACTGAACCACATCCCCAGCCCTTTTTGTTTGTTTGTTTAGTTTAGACACAGGGTCTCACTGAGTTGCTTAGGGCCTCAATAAGTTGCTGAGGCTGGCTTTGAACTCACAATCCTCCTACCTCAGCCTCCCCAGATGCTGGCATTAGAGGCATGTGCCACTGCACCTGACCCTTCTTTTTAAATCAAACTGAACGGTACTGTTTACATTATTTAGACACCGACCTGGGGCCATGAACCTTCTTTATTATCTCCCTCTAAATATTGAAGTTGTCATCTCATGACATAGGTTTATTTATTTGTATGGGGGTTGAACCCAGGGGCACTTTACCATTGAGCTACATTCCTAGGCCTTTTCATATTTTAATTTTTTTTTAATTTTATTTTGAGACAGGCGTTACTAAGTTGCTTAGGGTTCTGCTATATTGCTGAGGCTGGCCTTGAACTTGTTGTGATCCTCCTGCTTCAGCTTCCCAAATTGCTGGGATTACAGGTGTGTGCCACTACACCTGGCCATGATGGGTTTAAATTCTATTCCAAACTTATGCCTTTTGCAACTTTGGGCAAATATTTAAATCTCTCAGAATCTCAGATTTTTACATATAAAATGGATAAAACTTCATGAGGTTGTTTTGAAAGGAAATTACCCAGCAAAACACTAGTATACAATAAAACCTAATATATGTTTATTATCATTATTAATATTTTGTCTGAGGACTAATTTCTGGGTCCTTAGGAGGAGCCATTTCAGCTTGTTAAACATAAAAGCACAAAAAATTATCTAACATTGATAGCTGTTTACCTATTAAGGATCTTTCAGTTTTTTAATGGTATGCTGGCATTTACAAAGCAAGACTGCACCATGTGCATTTGGAGAATAAAATAAATTGAAAGACTTCAGTCTAGGTTAGGTGAAGGCATTTCTTAGGAAATCATTTAAACCTTGGTTTCTTTCTTTGTAAATTGGGATGGCTACATCTCTCTCTGCCCACTTACTTGGCCAATCTTCCCTCTAGGACCTATCAGCTGCAGTTGGGCTTCTGAACGTTTCCCCACCTAATACCTCTTCCAGCTCTTTCCACTTTTACCCCCAAATCATCCCTTACCAATCTCAATACCACCTTCTCTTCTGCTTTGTTCTCCCTTTCTCGAGGTTTCCACAGCAGACACAGAGTCTGTCCCAGAATGACTTTGCTTTGTGCTGTGTCTCTGCTAGCAATTTTGCATGCTCTCTCTCTCTCTCTTTTTTTTTTTTTTTTTTTTTTGTTACTGGGGATTGAACTCAAGGGTGCTCAACCACTGAGCCACATCCCCAGCCCTATTTTGTGTTTTATGTAGAGACAGGGTCTCACTGAGTTGCTTAGCACCTCGCCATTGCTGAGGCTGGCTTTGAACTCGCGATTCTCCTGTCTCAGCCTCCCTAAGTGCAGGGATTACAGGTGTGCGCCACCGCGCCTAGTTCACATGCTCTCTTAACCTCAAGTGCAGCCTCCTATGCTGAATAGGCCCAGCGACAATCTTGCCGTCATCTCTCTTACAGGTGAATTCCGTATTTTTCTTCCTATACCCAGATAAGCACAGGAACTTCAGCTCCTCATACACAGGGAGAATGGCCTCCCTATCCCCAGGTTTGCTCCATCTCCGCTTTTCTAAGTTACAACATTTCTTAGGCACCTGTCTTTGTTCTCATCCCTTTCTCCTCATTCCCTAAGTCTTTGTCCACCAGGTTCCATTGATTCTGACTTCAGGATTCCTCAAGTCTGTTTCTTCCTCTCTCACCCTCTCATCCTGTCTTACCCTAAGCATCTCTCAGTTAGGAAACTAGCCACCCTGGATTGTGTCCTGTATCCCCTCTCTAAGTCCTCCAACCCCACACTCCACCTTTCTGAAACACAAATCTAAGGAAGCCTGTAAATTACAGCATCCAGTACCTGTGTTCACCTGAAGAAGAGCCAACGTGGTGGCCTAGTATTTAAGGCCTCTCCCAGGCTCCCTCACCATTCTCCCCCACCAGCGTTGGCCCTGCATTGACCCCTGTGTTGTAACTGGTGTCCAATGAGACTGGCAGTTCCCAGACAACTGGGAAGATATTTTATCTTTGTGTTTGCCCAGTACTGTTAGTGCTTAGAAATGTCCCCTGAATGATGGAAAAGGTCTGCCTTTATGTCTCAGGGCTTTGTTATGAAATTCAAATGAGAAAGTCTTTATAAAAGAACAGTATGAACTAAACTACAAATAGAACAACCCTAAATCTCCTGAAGCTCTGGACTCAAATCATGCCACTTCTGGGTGAATGAAGGAGATGTTTCATTTCCAGAAAATCAGATTTACTCTTAAATAATCAAGACTATTTAAGACTTGGAAATCACTCAACAAAAGCCAAATTAAAGCCTATTTCCACTCTGTGTTCCACTTATATAAGGGATGTTTAAATAGACATTTAAAAATAAGTTCTAATAGGTTGTCTCAAAATTTTGTAACTGTAATATAAAATATTCAGCCAATAAGAACAGAAAATAGAAACCAAACCTGCTTTAGAATAAGAAACAATTTTGTTTTTAAAGACAAGCATGAAGCTTGTTTGAAGAGTTCAGATGCTGAGAGTGAGGGTGGGGGACCACGTGGGTTCTAAGTGCCAGCAATGAATCCAGGTCTGCTTGGGAGCCTGACCTGTGAGAAAGCTGGGTAGGTAGCAGCCCACTACAGGGCGACCTCTGAATTGTGACACTGTCGTGGGTGAAGATGTCCCTAGCAAATTGAGACCATTAGAGTAGCCAGATTTAGCAAGTAAAAACGTAGATGCCCACATACAGGAGGAAAATGCTGCAATTATTTGCTGTTTACCCAAAATTCCAGTTTAACTGAACATCCTATGTTCTATCTGGAAAACCAAACTACAACCCAAATAACCTTAAACTGGTATTAGTTGGGAGAATGGCGCTCTGAGGCATTCTCCAGAAAGAATTCCCACGGGCTTTCTCACTGTAAACGTCTTAGGGTCAAAAATAAAGTGGTGGTAGATTGCCATCTAGTGGAAAAACTGAGGTTGTAAAGTGAAAAATTGGAGTAAACATTTTCTTTTTCTTCTTCTTTGGAGGTTTGCAAGGAAAGATTCTCCTCTGACCAACAGCAGAGTCCCATGGTTGTACTGTCAGAAGATGAGGATAGCAAATGGATGGTGGGGGAGGTAGGAGCAGAGGCTGAAATGTGTTTGCCCAGAGGTGTGAGTGTATGAATGAAGTAGGACCCTCCAGCTGCAGAAACCGCTGGACCTTTTGAGGGCAGGTTCAACTGTGAGGGCTCTGCCCTTGTGAATGTACTATTGTCATCGAGGTGGGAGTGGGTTGTTATAAAGGTGAGTTTGGTCCTCTCTTGCTCTTTGTCAAATGCCATGTGATACCTCTGTCACACAATACTGTGGCAAGGATGCCCTCATCAGATGCAGCTCCTGGACCTTGCACTCCCCAGCTTCCAGAACCATGATCCAATACGTTTCTGTTGATTATAAGCTATGAAGTTTATTGGTATTGTTTTTTTTTGTTTTTTGTTTTTTTTTTTGGTACCGGGGATTGAACTCAGGGGCACTCGACCACTGAGCCACATCCCCAGCCCTATTTTGTATTTTGTGTAGAGACAGGGTCTCACTGAGTTGCTTAGCGCCTCGCCATTGCTGAGGCTGGCTTTGAACTCGCGATTCTCCTGTCTCAGCCTCCCTGAGTGCTGGGATTACAGGCTTGAGCCACCGCGCCCGGCTATTGGTATTGTTATAACAACAAAATTTACCAGAACAACCAGCAATGGTAATAATAAAACCAAATTGGGGACTGGAAAGAATAAGGAAAAGAGGGCTGGGATTGTAGCTCAGCGGCAGAGCGCTTGCCTCGCATGCGTGAGGCCCTGGGTTTGATCCTCAGCACCACATACAAAGCAATAAAATAAAGACATTGTGTCCATCAACAACTAAAAAAATATTTAAAAAAAAAAGAATAAGGAAAAGATAAATCTACTCCCTGAGGTAGACATAATATTTGTATAATACAAAGAAAGCAAAAGCACTTGGTTCTTATTTCAGCCTCTACGCTCAAAGAAAGGAAAATAGTCTGGAAATTAAGAGTTGGGCATAAAAATATAAAGTGGACTTAGGGTCCAAACCAATTTCATAGATGATTAAATAATTCTATATTTTTTTCCAGTGAGAACAAGAGAACATATCTGAGACTTCATAGAGGCAAATACTTGCTTTTCAGAGAGAGGTTTGTAGAAACTAAAGGGAAAAAAAATTTTAATGTGTATTTCTTATATACTTCTGTAACAGATTAAGAGAAGGTTGATCAACAATTTGATAATATGGTTCATAGTTAATAAACACCAGGCATGGTGGTGCACACTTGTAATCCGACCCACTTGGGAGGCTGAGGCAGGTTGATCGCAGGTTTGTGGGCAGCCTCAGCAACTTAGTGAGATCCTGTCTCTGAATAAAATTAAAAACTTAAAAAGGAGCCGGGCGCGGAGGCTCAAGCCTGTAATCCCAGCACTTAGGAAGGCTGAGACAGGAGAATCGCGAGTTCAAAGCCAGCCTCAGCAATGGCGAGGCGCTAAGCAACTCAGTGAGACCCTGTCTCTACATAAAACACAAAATAGGGCTGGGGGTGTGGCTCAGTGGTCGAGTGCCCCTGAGTTCAATCCCTAGTACCAAAAAAAAAAAAAAAAAAAAAACTTAAAAAGGGCTGGATAGGTTGGATAGGTTGCTTAGTGGTATAGAACAAAGTGCCTCTGGGTTTAATCCTCAGTACCAAAATAATAACTACAAACAACACTAGGTGTTCCCAAAATATAAGCCACACCAAACTCATTTGTTATGTAGTGAGGTTTCCAGGAATGTTAAATTATTTGATTACTGTATAGAAAATATGTATTGACTTTATTTGGTCATAAAATGCAGCCCCCTGGGCTGGGGTTGTGGCTCAGTGGTAGAGCGCTTGCCTAGCAAGCGTGAGGCACTGGGTTCTAATCTCAGCACCACATAAATAAATAAAGGTATTGTGTCCATGTACAACTAAAAAAATGTTTTTTAAAAAAAATGCAGCCCCTTCCTCCAAAAAAAAAATTTGTGGGAAGGTGGCAGAAGATGGCCTTGGATGGTAAGAGTTGAGAGGCGTTTCTGCTTTCCTCTGGTAGGGTTCTGCACCTGTTCAGTCATTTTCTCATGTCTTGCACTCCTCTTCTGTCCTTTCAGCCGTGCCTCTCCAGCCCTTAGACCCTCCCCTTCTTTCTTTACAACTCTCTGGGCTTTCTTTTTCACATGTACCTTTCTGTCCCGTCAGCTTCCTTTGCTCCTCTTCAGTTCCACTTCCTGTTTCACGTGGCATCCCCCCATTCCTCCCACTGTCTTGTCTGTCTCCCCGGCTACTGTAAGTGCTCTCATTCTCCGTGTCTGTGCCCTTTCTCTCTTCCGCTAGAATTCATTTCTGGACCAATAGATTCCTAGGGCTTTTGTCACCCAGGCTGTGTCCTGTTACTTCACGAGCAGTCTCTACTCTCCACGTTTCTGGCTCTCTTCAGATCCCTCCCCCTGGTGCCCCACCCCTATCTCTTCTTGTCTCATACAAACTGGTTGTTGACCCTCCTTCTCAGTCTTCCCTTTAGCCCTAAATGTGCTGAAGGAGGAGCTCAAGCATGGAGCCAGTAGGTTCTAATACATCCCCCTCCTCCGTTGCCTGATTTGGCTGACCACCAGCAGTGGATGGAAGGAAGCCATTCAGGTTCCCTGTGGATGCAAACTTGTCTATGCAATGCGGCAGGGGCAAGGCCCACACAGGTACATCCTCACTCTGTGCCATTCCTTCCTGAGCCCTGGGCCCACTGCCTGGCCATCAGGGACACAGTCTTCATAACTGGTTAAACTGCCTCTTTCCTCCTCTTCCTGCAGATCAACCCACCACCCAAACTCCCTAGAGTAGCTCCCAGCCCTGAGGTGCTACCATAAACAGAAGCAGGAAAACTGAAGTCCACGGGTGAGAGGTAAGTGAGACATAGCGATTATTTTAGGAGGTCTCTCAAGGTGCTTCTTTGGGTGCCTCTGCTAGCTGGGGTAGGGGAGACACACCCCACCCAGCCAGTGAGGTCTGTGCAACCAGGGAGTCTGCGGCATTGCCCTGCACAGGTGAGGACTGCTTACTTGCAGTTCTTACTAGGGTACTTTTTTGGGTCCCCCTCATTCCTTACTCTTTCTTCTTATCTTCTCCCCGAGAAAAGAGCTTTGGGGAAATTTGTCACAATTTGCAACACTGGAGACCTGGCTTCGTACACCCTCAGGCTTCTCTTGCAATGCTAGCTCCACAGGACAAACCCAGACTCAGGTTCAGATCCAGGTTTGTGAATGGAATGTGGTTTAATGGCAGGACTGAAGGAAGACGCCCAGTTCCTCCTTTAGTGGAGCCAGGGACAAAAAAAAAGTAAGGCTCCACGTGATTGTGCCCAGTGGAGAACCCCCCCCCCCCATTACATACAACGACGAGTCAGTGGTAGCAAACAGAACTCCATAGGTTGATAGGAGGACACACAGTCAGAGAATACAAGGTAGACTAGTTTACTGCTTACAGTGGACATTCAGGCTCAGAGTCTAGCAGTGAAAGGAAACAACATAACTGACAACAGTCAGAAGTAACCTGGGCTCCCCTTTCTTCAGGACTATTCTATAGAGGTGTGGGAGAAGAGCAGGGCCAGCCCTCTTCCTACCCCAATGCCCGGCAAGACAAGTACACACGGGGGAGGCATCAGACTCCCACCCAGTCTAGAGACTTTCCCAACCCTGCCATCCGCATCCTCTGTGCAGGTGCCCCAATCCTGTCCCCCCATCCCCAGGACCCTCTCTCTCCTCTTTGATTCCAACTAAGGCATACGGCCATTCTTGTCTTCTCTAACCTCCTCCAATGCCATAGGCTGCTCCAGGGAGACAGTGGGCTGCTTTTCTTGTGCCTTGCCAAGTAAGGGCCCAGGTCCTGGTCTGACCCCTTCTGGAAGAGGGGCAAGAGCTGGCGAAGGCTGTCTGCTCATTGTGTGAGCACTGGGTGCTGCAAATAGCTCAGGAAAGTAGCCATCTGCTGCCGAGGGGTGCCCCAGAGTCTGTGAGTACAGTGGACCAGGGAAGGGCAGTTCTGGCAAACAGATATCACTCCAGGGCACTGCACCTGAGAGGGGTCAAAAGATATAGAGATTAATGGACAGGACAAAGTATCAAGCGTCATTCGGTGCCTACCTCATTCCCCATCCACAGCACCAGAGCTTACGCCCCAGTGCAAATCCTGATAAAAAACTAGCGCCAAGCTCTCCCCAGAGGACCAGGGAAGCTCCTGGACTCCAGGTCCGGTGATTTGGTGATATGGTCACAGAGTAGACCATGAGTCAGGCCAAGTGCTGTCTCTTGCAGTCAGCAAGGAGAGTGGATGTGTCTTCCATCCCCTTCCCCAGAATTTTGTATCAATGAGTACATGCTTCTGGGACTTCCAAGGTCCAAGTGGCCCAGTGACATGCTGACATTGGCTGCCATCTACTCTATGCCAAGTGTCTTCACTCACATTGTTTCTAATCCTCACCAAGTCCTCCACTGATCTGGGACTCTTGTCCCCATGTCCAAGTCTAGGACACGGAGACTTAGGAGAACTGTAACTAGCTGAGCTAGACTAACTAGGGGCAGGCAAAAGGCATGTCCTGCCTCAGTTTACCCTGCAGTTAATGAGGCTGTCTGAGCCTTTGCACCTTCCTCAGTCATAGAAAGATCTTTCCCAGCCCCAACTCACCCACATTCCCAGCAGGTGGCTGCAGCAGAATCGGCCCCGACGGAGGGCCTGCGTAGTAGCTCTGTGACATACCCCCACTGGGACCACAAGGAAACATAAAGAGAGGGTCTTCTGGTTGTGGGAAGGTCAGTGAACTGGGCATGGGGAAGGAGAAAGGAGGTAGGTATGAAAACTGGGGCTGAGGGGGTTGGAAAAGCTGAGTCTGTGGAGCTTGGGGAAACTGGAATGGTCCCAGCTGGCCGCTTTGTTGATAATCCTGGGTTTCCAGGTCTTCCAGATAGGAGCAGATGGGTGGTGAGGAGATGCTATGGGGGACAGAGGAATGTCCAGTGAGGTCCAGAGGTGGCCTGGTTCTTACCACACAGCAGGTGAGACCTCACTCCCCCCCAGCCCTGTGGGGACCCCACATTGTAACACTGTCACTGCTTCTTTATCTTCTCCTTCCTACCTGTCCTCTTTCTGCTCTGTTGCTACAATATCCTAGATCATTCCTACTCCAAATCCACTTTTTTGAAATATATTTTTTTAGTTGTCAATGCACTTATTTATTTATCTGTTTATATGTGGTGCTGAGAATGGAACCCCATATCTCCACGTACCACTGAGCCACGACCCCAGCCCCCCTTATTTCTGTTCCCATCACATATACCATTCCTTGCCCCTCTCAGCCCTTCCCCTCGCAGGGTCTGTTTTTTTCTCCTTTGTATCCTCTCATGATAAGTCAGGTCTCTCTCCCTCTTAGGTTCCATACCTTGTCCCCCAGGACCCATAGGGCCCATCCTTGTGGCTGCTCTCACTACCAGGAACATCCGCCAGCAGAGACGTCAGCTGGGGGGTGTGGGCAGGGCCCAGGGAAAAAGGAAAGCTGGTTCTTCGAACAGGTGGGGGACTGAAGAGCGGTGGGGTCACCACCCTCTGAGCACCCTCGCTCTGTTGGGTGGGTGCCAGAGTCTGGTCAGACATCATCAGCATAGGGGGCTCTAGGAACAGAAGACAAGACTGTAAGTCAAGGCTCTAAGATGCCCGCCCGGGAGGCAGGCCTGGGATCGTGGAATGACAGGAATGTGCAAAGCCAGGGTCCCCTGAATGGGCTCCTCTGGCCCCAAACCCTGGAGAGCTTTGCCCCATTTCCATTTCTCAGGCAAAGCCCCTCTGTTTTCATTGTCTTCTTCTCTGCCGTCTCCCCTCAGTGAGCCCTCTGAAGGTGGGAGCTCACCTGGAAAGGTGTCCAGGTGACCGGGCTCTAGAGGGAAGGTGCCAGACTCTTCATCCATGGGCATGGGAGGTGGGGGCTCTTCTGTAGAGCTGAAAGCACAGAAAAGGGAAGAATAGCTCTGGTGGTCTCTGGATTTAGACCCGCACCCCAGAGCAGAGATAGACACCATATTCCTAAACTCTGCCTCCTGTGAGGACCGGTAACCTCCAGCCTCAACCCAGTCACAAACTAACATCAGCAACAATCCCAGGCCCAACACCCAGCTTCCAACACTCACTCCTTCAAGATCCCAGGATCTCAGTGTGGCCTCCACTTCTACCTATCAAAAGTCCAGGAAGAAGGTGGTCCCTCACCTGCACTGGCGCCTGGCAGGGACCACAGGATCGTCCTTGTTTTCTTTCCCATTCAACTTCTCAATTTTTCGCCACTTTGCCCGGCGATTCTGGAACCACACCTAGTAGGTAAAGACACTTGAAGAACTTGAGAAAGGGAGGAGAAACCAGAGTCCTGACTGTCAACGTGGGGTGCTGCTACATGAGACTGGGAGGCCATGGAATCACTTTGCTTCAGAGCCTACCTGTCCACTCAGTTCAACAACAAGGCCTCTCCACTGCTTTCCTCTTCTGGGGTTGGGGACAGTGGTCCTAGGGGGTGGGGACAGTGCTCTGTGGCAGCAGCACTGTGAGAAGCTGGTGGAGAGGCACCACATCTGAGACCCAGCTTCAGCCCCATGCACACTGAGGCTGAGCAAGCCCTAACCCTTGGGAATTCCATGGGTAGGTTCTCAGCCACCTCCCACTCTGGCTGGTTAACCAGCCCCCTTTACCATGATGCGCTGGGGAGTGACCCCCACCGTCTGGGCTATCTCCCGGCGCTTGTCACCATCAGGGTAGTGGTCTTCTTGGAACATCCTTTCTAGCTCCTCCAGCTGGTCTGCAAGGAGAGATGTGCAGGAGAAAGTCGATCACAGTGACATGACAAAAGAGAAGAGATGCCCATCAGGTGTCTCTAGCAGATAGGACCACCGTCCCCATCCCAAGAGCCTTGCAGCTGAGTTCCCCAGTGGGCCAGGCATCCTCTTGAGCATCGTGGCTGAGACCTGTGTGGGGTTTGCTTTCCTGACCCTTTGTCCTGGTCCCAAGTTTACTTTCTGCTGAGAAAGCCTAGCCTTCCCCTTTGGGCCAAGGGCACTGCTGTGAAGTCAGAAGCGATCCAGGACAAAGTGGTATACAAACTAAACCCCCCACCCCCACTCCGATCTCTGGGGCTAAATTCTTTTACAAGGTGACACCAGATCTCTTAGGCTTCCTCTCACCTTTGGGGGCTTACCTGAACGGTACAGTGTTCGAGTCTTTTTCCGAACTTGGCAGGTCACTTCTGGGGGCCCCTTCTTCTGGTCTGTGTTTTGGCTATTCTGGGTCAATGTGCTGAGGAGGTTGGCCAGGTGGCAGGGGCCCCGGCCTGACCCACAAGGTACTGGATTGTGTGTGGCACAGGCTAACTTAGCAACTCTGGGGGGTGATGTTGAGGCCAGATCCGTGACATTGGGCTTTTTTTGTTTACCAGGGCCTGGAGAAGCCAGTCTCTTAACTGTCTTTGCTTGTTGTGCTGAGACGGAAAAGCCTTTCCCCTGAGGCTGGCGTCTGCCTGAGGCCAGTGTTCTGTCTTTTTGGACAGCCCTGGAGCTGGATGGCTGGCCCGCATGCCTGGCATCAGCACAAGTTGGTTCTCCAGTGGGCTCTGGAGGTGGCTTCTCTCCTGAGATGGCACAGGGGGATGGCAGCTCCTCATTCGGGGTGTGCTGAGTGTGGGGGGCTGAACCCTGCAGCGATTCCTCCTCCAGTTCAACAGCCAGGGACTGGCCTCCACTTTCCTGGCCTGTGGGGAGCAGCAGCCACTGAACTCACCACTCTGAGAGCAAGCTGCTCCCAGTTCTACAGTGGACCTGTTGTTTGACACTAAGTTTTCATTTGTCTACCTATCAAATGAGTCCTAATTCCAGACTTACCTTCTTAACTTGATGACTGTGAAGATTAGATAATCCAACTGCTTTAGAAAATGTAAATAAATATATACAACTTTTAAGAGGGCCTTAGCCCATGCTAGGAGAGAGATCCTAACTTCGGATGCTTCTTCCCCATTTCCCTTCCAGACACCAGGAGTCTGAGGGACAGGCATCTGTTCTGGTGTTTCTAAGGGACAGCTGTTGAGGGTGGGGGAAGACTAGGAAGACAGAAACAGATTGATTTGAATTCTGCTTCACCTGAGCCTGGAGCCCAGACATGGCTCCAGAGCTCAGGCAGGGCAGTCAAAGGAGGTCACAGGAAGGGCAGGCAGGCACCCTCCCCTTCCCCAGAACCCACTCTCTCTGCCAGCCCTCCTCCATCCCAAGCAACTCCATTTCCTTGCAGCATTCCCATTTTCTCCCCTCCTTCTGCCCAGGCCAACCCTCCCTTTACAGGTGAGAGAAAAGGAGCCCATTTGGAACTAAACCTCCATCACACATTCTTTAAGCTTGTCTTGCTTTCTGCTAGCTGATTGATTCATCCAGAGCTTACCATGGTCCAGGCATGGTGCTGAGTTAGCACCTTTCAAAGCTTGATACAGTATGCATTTAACCCCTGTGAGGAAGACACTTCTCCCAGATGAAGAAATGAGGATTAAAAAGTTGAGTAATTGGCCCACGATCAAATAGCACAGGGGGCACAAGTTCTTCCCAGGGTCACCGAACATTCCCCTTCACTTCCGGACTTACTCATAACTGGGCTTACTCATAACCACAGAACCTTCAGTCCAGGGACCTGCTGTTCATTTCCAGTGAATTGCAAAATTTTGTAAATGAATGACAACACAGACGAAGGGCCATTGTTATTTGAATGGAATTGCATGCAATGTAATGTCTTAAATTATTTTCTAACAATATGCAAAGCGAGAGGGCAAATCCTGGCTCAAGTGCTTTATCAAGTTGTTTCCTGGACACAGAGCAGGCCTAAAGTGCAGGAGCCGGTTTGAAGCTGGTATAGAGGGTGCACAGCCTCCCAGGGTAAAGGGGTAAGGTTGGATGGAGATATAGGAAAGGAGGTGCAAATTAGTGTAACAGCATTTTCCTAGCGCTTATGGTGTAGCAATGAACCTGGTACACAGTAGGTGCTCAGCAAACAAGATTCTGCCTCGTCCCCTTTTTTCCCCTTTGGTACCAGGGATTGAACCTATAAGCACTTAACCACTTACAAGTCTTGTTGGAGTGACTTGCCCTAGTAAGAAAACTGATGGGCGTCACCCTGCCCAGCCCAGCGTCTTCTCACCTGTGCAATGGGAGATCTGAACCCCTAATCAGGGAGGTGTGCGGTCATCTCCCTGCCCCACTACAGTGCACCAGCCTACCCAAGCTCTTAGGTTGTCTAACGCCAGTGAAATGGCCAGAGGACTCCTGGGCTCACTGAGCCCCCCAAGCCCGAACCCCTTGTGCTCTCACCCGGCAGTTCCCTGCAGGGATCCTCCGTGAGCGCCATGGTCTGGACTCCCGCACTGCAGCCGGCTGGGGCTGCACAGGCGCGGCTTAATGAAGCCTCGCAGGCGGGCAGGTGTGCAGAGCCAGCACGGGCCCGGCTGGGGAGCGCAGCCCGAGCGCGCGCCCCCTCACCCCCACCCCCAGGGCGAGGCCCACCCGGGAGGCTCCGCGCTCTGGACAGCTGCAGGGACTGGGAGCTGGGAGCACTGCACCCTGCGTTCCCCTCCCCCACAGGCCCAGGCCCCCTAGGATCCCAGGTGTGGGTGTCAGGGCCTCTCTCCTCTGCCCAAAGCTGAGGCTGGAGGAGAGGAGAGGGGCAAGACTGCGAAACCACTGGGGGTCTCCAAGCAGGAGGTGCAGTGCTGGGCTCACCCGCGTACTGGGCACACTTGGTAATGAATTTGATTGTGATTTCCTCCTGACCCCCTCAATGGGGTGGTGGAATATGACTTCTAGAACTATCAAGGGATCCCCAAATGCTTACTTGTCCTGCTTCTCCCTGGGTCAGTGGGCTCTCTCTGAGCCTCAGGATTAATAAGCCCCAAAGTCCCACAGTGAAGGCGTTCAGAACTTGGGTCAGATGATGAAGAAAGAAGCTCAGAGAACCTAGGACGCCAGGTAACTGGACGAGGTAAGAACTTGGATGAGCACATTGCCCAGTACAGAGGAAGTACACCAATAAAGGGGACCCCGTCCATCTTATGGTCACATTTCCAACCAATTGATAACCTCAGTTTTATTCTGAGAAGAGGAATTCTCTTGGCAGGGATCTCACAGGGGAGAATCTTTATGATTCTTAGTTCATGGAATGTTTCATATCCTCTTTATTAAAAAAAAATCAAAACATACAATTCTTACTGCCTCTGCCTTCTGCCCCTGAATGGGAGGGGGAGAAGAGTGGGAGGGGTAGGAAGGCTGGACCTATTGAAGCAGGTGCTTGGAGCAGGGGGTGGGGAGGTTGAGTTCTGACCAGAAGTCAGGTGTTTTGCTTTTAGGCTTCAAAAGGCTCTGGACAGCAGGTGCTTTCATGTACCATCAGCTATTGGTACGTTTTCCTGTGTCTTTGAGAGCCTTTGGACCTCAGACGGCCATAAGATCTTTATTCTTTCTGAAACATAAAAATGTAAACTAACTTCATAGCAGTATGATCAAAACTTCAGGCATCTGACATTTCACTTCTACTCGTTCCGTAAGATGGATACCCTAAGGTTAAGAATAGACTTTAGATACAGGGCCCAGTTTCTCTGCAGGAAATGAAGGATTCTAGGCCATTCAAGCAAGGAAGGGGACTCGGTGAAGCTGCTTTCTATGTGGGAAAGCTGCACCAGTTGGTGATGACATGGTTTAAGTGGAACACAAAAGTTCACTTGATTAAACACTTATAGGACAACTACTATATGTCAGGCATCGAGGACAGGTCACTTCCTTGCCCCAAAGCTTACTGGTAGAAAGAAGATTAGAACAATAACACAATGGGTCATTGCCAGTACCATGTGGTCAGTGGTGAGTCAGAGCATGTGAGCTCATGTGGAGCCCAGAGGAGCAGGAAACTCTGACTTGGATGGAGGCTTCTTGGAAAGGGTGGCCGCCTGAGCTGAGAGTCTCACAGCTTACCATGTCACAGTCCTGCCTAAAACCCCACAGTAGCCCCTCACTGCCTGGATGATGACCAAGACCCCTAGCTTGGGACTAGAGCCTTCCAAGGACTGGTCCTTTCCTCTGAAGCTCCCAGTGTTCCTACCTAAATATCCCAGGGGTGTCTGTCTCTTTTGACCTAATGTTTTCTCTGAGTAGTCTTAAAACCCCCTGGATCACAATTTCTGAGGGAATTTATTTAAAGTGTGGCTTCCAGATCTCTATCCTCAGAAATCTCAATTGGCAGGTCCATGGAGGGACCCAGAAGCATCCGTTTTAACAGCCCCTCAGGTGATTTGTATACATATCAGAGCTTGAGTCACTCTTAGACTCTTCAAAAACAAAGTCACTAAAATTGTCCTGGGGATGCAAGTGGGGGCAGCAGACGGTGGGCCTCTATGGGAAGGTAATGACCTTTTGTCCTTTACAGAGGTGTCCACTGCAATGAGAAGCAAGACACAATTAATTTCTTAATAGTGTGTCCCATCACATTAAATTCAAAATAAATCATCCTCTCTGCCATCATTTTTGTTGTATTTTCTCTTTCTGCTTGGCTGCTGTCTGCCAGGGTACAGGTCAGAAAAGCAAAGGCTCAAATCACCCACTGACCAGATGGCACCTTTACACAAACTTGGAAAGATACAGGGGCTGGTAGTGCAAAAGGCTTTGTATGGGGACTTTAGGAATTTGAAAATATTGGCATTTTTCCAAATACATATTGAATTTGTGGGGCTTGGACCGTGAAGTTAAAAAAACTTCAGCTTTCTTGCTTGCTTTCACAGTCTTGGTCTTCTTGGCTTCTTGTATGAATTTTTTTCCCCAAAAATGATATAATTGGGTATTTTATTTACATGAAGAATTTGATGTAATGGCTACCAATGTAGTCCATCTAAGACGTCCATGGGCATGGGAGAGGGTCTTACTGGATTTTGTTGGAGAGGTATGACGTATGCCCTTAAGTCATAATTGGCACACATCAACTGCGAGGGAGGGAGGTTTTTCATGGAAGTTAAAACACTGCTACAGAAGGAAGTCAGCCCTATCATGCAAAACAGCACAGGTGTTTTATGGGGTCCTTCAGGGGAGTTGTTTCTAAGCCGTCTTGGCTACCTTCCATCTTTGTGATCTTCTGACCAGTTGATATATTTAGAGAAGAGGCAAGCGTATTTTATTCTATTTTATTTTCTTAGTTTTCTGAAACCATAAGCTACCAGCACCCACTTGGCAAGAGCCACCTCTCCCAGCATCCTTTTCTTTTGATGGGTATGAGAATGATGGAGCACAATGAGACCTGTCTGATGCTGCCACCAAATTGGTTTTTTTTTTCCAGTCTGTTAACCATATAATTAGGTTAAGTGCTCTTGTCCTTTCTCTCTCTTTCTGAAGAAGGTGCCTGATTGAGAACATTTTCAAAGCAGAAGCACAAGGTAATTTGTTCTTATTCTATGGGACACACCCAAGTTAGGCAGCAACAGGTCACTGGAAGATCTGGGAGCAGACAGGCAAGAATACATTGTGAAAGACAAGCAGAAATCAGCACAGGCCCTGGCCAGGGAGAGCAGAGTCATAGTAGATGTGGGAGGGAAAGACCCAGGAAACAACCAGGAAGAGAAGTTGTCCAAGGAAAGGAGGGAAAGGTCATGCCTGAGCCAAGCAAGGGTTCAGAGACCAAGACTGCCTGCCTGCAGGAGGCAAATGGCCAGATGACCAGACAGGCACTGTGGACCCCCAGTGCCAATGGCTGGGACAGATAGTGGGAGCCTCCAAATTCTCTGCCTCAGGCCTGCCTTTGGAAACCTTGGGAAAGGACAGTTTGAGGTTGCTTAGGCAGGGAAGTGAAAACACCTGGCTTAAGTGGAGATTAAGATTAATTAACACCTGGCAGGGCAAGGACAGGTTCTGGCGTGAATCAGTGTAATAACTTTTACCGGCCCTTGCCCCACACAGTCAAGATCGGATACCTCTAAGAATAGGGGCTGCATGGGACACGTCACAGCTGCTGCTGTGGTTTACAGTGAATCCCATTGCTTGGGTTTGGTACTTTGAAAAGTGCTTTCACTTTGGTTCCCTCTGCTCCTCCCCAGGGACTGTTCCAGAGGCGCGTTCTTTCCGCTCTCCTGGTCCTCTCCAGGATTGCAAAGCCGTGGCACTCGAGTTCCCCTCAAAATGTGGCCCAACCTCCACTCAGCCTTGCTGGTGGTAACGGCCCCTCTCTGTCCCTGTAGCCACCACACAGCCTAATATTCTGAACTCCGAGTCCTCTCTCAGCGTGGCCTGTGCCTTCTCACACAGATCACATTGTTTCACCAGCCTCAAACATCTTTCCTTCTCTTCTGTTTCTGTCAAAGCCTTTCTCATACTTTAAAGCCCAACACAAATATTCTCTTTCCTGGGAAACCTGTCAGCCGTCCACGACTCGGATTAACTGCTCCCTCCCGTGGCACTGGGTTTATATTTATATTATATCACTTAGCACAGGGCGACCTGATGAGGATTCTGCATGTATTGAGTTCTGCATATATTGATTTCATACATGGCAACATCCATGCCTGCATGCCAGGCACTTTCTAGTTCCTGTACAAGTATCAACTTACTGGATTCTCAAAAAAAGAGCTCTTTGAGGTTCTACTATTGGCCTTTTTTCATTGAAGGAGACACTGTGGCAGAGACAGCTGAGATACTTTTGCAAGGCCACAAGGTGGCCACCCCACATTTGAACCCAGTTATTCTGCTTTTAGCCTGCCCTAACCACTGGGCTACCCTGCTTATTGGAGTAGCTTGATCACAGTGCTGGACATGGTGATTTGCCCATAAGGGATTGATAATCGTTCACTGACCAGCAGTTGGTGTCTGTTGCCGGGAGTTAGACAGCAGTGGAGGAGGTAGCTATGGGTAAAGGGTGGCAGTAGCAGAGGACCTGAACCTTGATGTGGCGGAGTCTCCACAAGCCCACATAGGGGATACAGTTGAGTAGAATTAAATGCACCTGTGTGCACATGAGGGCAGCCTATGGTTTCCTGGAGTGACGACCTGGAGTCACTCTAGATGTCACCCTGGAGGAAACTGGGGAAAGGGCATATGGGATCTCTTTGTTTCATTTCTTCCTATTAGTATTTCTATTGATGTGAATACATACTTATCTCTAAACAAAAAGTCAAAAAAATGGGTCCCTGTGTTCTGACCACAAGCTCAGTTCTTTTAGATTTGGTCAAATTTAATTCACAAAATTAAATTTAATTAACTACTGTATTTTGTATATAGGGGCATTACTAACCTTATGTTGATAGTAGTTTTTGAAAAAAGATTTAAAATAAATCTATTCCTTTAATGGGGTGTGGAGAGGCAAGCAGAGGAATTATACTTAATTTGTTTTAAAAGTAAGACAATAATAGGATTGCAAATGTGTTAGGAAAATGGTGATAAATACAAAATGATTAGAAATGGAAAAGATGCCATTTGTCCTCAAAGTGTCAGTTATTTACCATTTGGCACATTTCATCTTAATGTTTGTAGCATTATTTTTGTTTTGTATGTACTTGTGATTGCAATTTTATTCCATGTGTAACTGCAAGCATTGCTCCCCCCTCCAAATCCTATAAAGACAGTTCTATATTATTTCAGAGTCATCAGAATTTACAGAATGACAGCACTATAATTCAACTGTTCACCAACTATTGGGAGAAAAATAAACCTTATAATTTATTTATTTATTTAGGTACTGGAGATTGAACTCAGGGGCACTCAACCACTGAGCCACATCCCCAGCCCTATTTTGTGTTTTATGTAGAGACAGGGTCTCACTGAGTTGCTTAGCACCTCGCCATTGCTGAGGCTGGCTTTGAACTTGCAATTCTCCTGTCTCAGCCTCCCAAAGTGCTGGGATTACAGGCTTACGCCACCTCACCTGGCTAAAACCTTATAATTTAAATATCTACATTTTTAAACACTGAAAGGGAAAGTTGGCAATAAAGCTGCTAATTATTTTTCTCATATAGTCTTTTCCCTCTCTCTTCTAGCAGGTTGTTGATCTAGGTTGTTTGTTTGTTTGTTTTTGTTTTTGTCTCAAGCACACACAGAGCCATCAAGTTGTTCTTTTTACAGAAACAGGCTGCCCTGCAGGAGAGCCACACTCAGTGTCATCAAGGCGGGGTCTGGAACAGAGGTCATAAACCGACACAGCCAGTGGGTGGCTTCAGCTAGGTGTGCCCTTGACAAGGTCTTTGCTCCTCCCTGATATCCTGGGGCTGCACCATCTCTATTGGTGGCCTGGCTGGGCCAGGAGCTCCCAATAGTTCTTGCTTTATCAGGAGAGCTCAGCATGTGGGAATAGGCTCTGTCTTCTTCCCAGGCCTGGTCCCCACATTCTACTGGTGCTTTCAGGACATGGGCCCTCCCTCTTCGGCTGTGAAGCCTTCTTTGTGTCCCATGACACAGGTACCCTCCAGGTCTGGTGGACAGAGTGTAAAAGGCAGGGACAAGACTTGGCTAGCAAGTTTCATTGTCCTTTTGGAGAATCAAACTGAAGTTCACAAGCATGGTGACTATTCCAGGTCTTTCAAATTGAAGATGACCTAACCTTGTTTTTAAATGTCTCCTCTGCTTGATGTCAATCAAGGCCAAGATGGCCAATGTGCATTAGAAACTGGGAGCACCTTCCTTTGCATGGAGGAGAGTATGGTGACATGAGGCTGGGTTCAGTGAGGCAGAGACATTAAACAATGACAGACTAGATTGATTACCTGGGAATTAATTCGTCCTGCCAAACCTGTTGTTCAGTTTGTTGGAAGGAAGTGATAGAACTGGATAGGCTACTAGCCCTGGCCTTCATTTTGCAAATGATTGTCTGTCTTACAAGCTGGGTTGCTGCATGTGTTACTCACTTGGTGCAAGGGAATTTGTGATTTGACTTGGGCAACCTGGGTGGGGTTTGGTGAGGTGGTCATTCAGAGCAATCCTAAGGAGAGGGAGTCAAGAGTAACAGACAAGAGGGGAGCCATATTTGGAATTAGATGTACTGGACCTTATTAAAGACATATTTTCTGGTTAGGGATATAACTCCTGATCTGAACTCTTAGAGCTACTGCCCCAGGCACAGTTCTTTATCTTTCTGTGACTGGAGCTCATGAGCAAGGACAAGCATGGATGTTTCTCATACTTTCTATCATAGCCTGATTCTCAGATAGCATTCCTGAGCCCCATGCCCCAACCAGCAGCTGCTCTCATCTTCCTATCTCTGTATCACCCACCCAGAAGGATCAGGCTTGGTTCCTCCCTCTCCCTCACAGCTTATGCCTCAACTGTCTGAATATTCCCATTTCCCTCTATTGATATGGGTCACATGTGTCCCTCTCTATTTATATGCTGTAATGAGTTTCCATTGTACTTAGAGGAAAATTAAAACTTCTTCCCGTGGCCCTGCATGACCCAGCCTCTCCTACTTCATCTCGGGCGGCCAATCTTGTTCTTCAAGTCCCTGAAACAGATCGGTATTCTTCTGTCTCTTGGTCGTTACACATGCCCTTGCTGACTTGGAAACTTCTTTGTTCTCTGGTGGCTAGTTCACACTCAAGTCTCCTTTTCAATGTTATTCCCCAATGAGGACACCCTTGGCCACATCATCCACTGTATTCCTGTCTCCTAATGTTTTCTGTTTCCATTATACCACTTCAGACGACATGGGATCATATTTTTGTTTACAGTCTGTCTCCTCTATTTTAAGTTTCTTGGGCATAAAAACTATACTAGTTTGTTTTACCACCGTATACCTACGTGTACCAAGTACGTGGCATAGTGGCTGGGTTATCAGTGTCAGCTATTTGTTGAATGAACTCATGAATGAACTCCGAATGAGTCTTTTTTTTTTTTTACTTTATCATGTTTGTAACATAAATTTCAGTTTCTGGTCATTCACTGTCTTATGTACAACAGGTGTTCAATAAAGCTAATAAGTTGGGATCCTTCCTGGAAATATTTGTCAGGCATTTTTTTTTTAATATTTATTTATTTTTTTAGTTGTAGGTGAACAGAATATCTTTATTTTATTTTTATGTGGTGCTGAGGATCGAACTCAGTGACTCACGCATGCTAGGCGAGCACGCTACCACTGCGCCATAACCCCAGCCCCTTGTCAGGTATTTTGAGAAGTGAAGAATCCAGTAACCTGGAATAACATGTACTGTGTTAGAGTCCTTTGTGAAGAATACAGACTTGGTATTACTCTCTGGAAAAGTTCACTTTCACTGGAGGCCACAGCTTTTGAGAGGCTGAGAAGAGAAGCCAGAGCCAGGGCCACAGCCTGTAGGGCTGTCCTTCAGTGATGGACACAGACAACTTTATATGGAAGGTGGCCTTCTTGTAGGCACTATATAGTTGTTCTTCCTGTTTATCCGGTCTGACCCTCTGCCTTTCCATCAGAGTGTTTATGATATTTACATCAAATGAACTTATTGGTATAATTGGGTTTAAATTTAACATCTTGCTCTTTGTTTCCAATTTGTGACATCTGTTCTTGATTCCTCTTTTTCTGCCTTATATTTGAGTAGCATGTATTTTTAATCTCCTTTGTTAGCTTATCACTCTACCATTTTTTTTTATGACATCACCGAGCTTCTTTTGAGTGACTGATTTGGGACCTGCAGGATATGTTGACTCCGACAAGCTACCTGTGGGTGACATCATGCCACCTCCCTACACACAGCAGCCCGAGCATGCAGGCTTCTGTGTCTCTTCCTGCTCTGTGCTAGTGCTGCCATACATTTTCCTTCTACTCATGTTATAACATCCCCACAATACGTTATTATCTTGGTTTTCATGGTCAATTGTCTTCTAAACATGTTTTTAAAATAAGAAAAACCAGCACTATATTTTGCTTACGTATTTGCCATTTCCAATGCCCAGCATTCCTTTGGATGGATCTAGATTTCCATGTTATATAATTTTCCTTGTTAAGGAAATTCCTTCAGCACTTCTTGTAAGAAGTCTGGTGATAAATTCAGCATTGAGGTATCAGAACAGTGCTTTCTTTGCCATCATTTGTAAAAGATGAGGATAGAATTATATGTTCCTTGAGTACTTTGTCACTGTATCCCACCTCCATTGACCCTCAGGAGAATTCTGCCATTGTTCTTATCTTTGTTCAGCTACACGTGACCTTTTAGTATCTAGTTGCTTTTAAGATTTTCTCTTTACCACTGATTTTAAGCAGTTTGATTATGTGTGCCTTATCATAACTTGCATCTTGTGCTTGGAGTTTATTTAGCATATAGTTTCCATCAATTTGGAGATGCTTCATCTATTATTTCTTCAAATGTTTTTTTTTTTCTGTATCTCCTTCTGTCTGTTCTCTTTTTTTGAGGGCTTCAGTATTACTTTTATTAGACTTTTGAAGTTGTCTCACAGTTCACTGATGCTTTACTTACTTTTTGGGGGCTTTTGATCTTTCTGTGTTTCATTTTGGACAGTTTCTATTACCATGTCTTCAAGTTTTCTAATTTTTCCTTCTTCAGTGACTGTAGTTAATTCATTCTGGTTTATTGTCTCAGACATGGAGGTTTTCATATCTGGAAATTTGATCTGGATCAAATTTATATCTTTTTAACATGTACTTATTTTCCTCTGCATTTATGAATACATGGAATAAAATTATAAAATGATTCTCACATCCTCGTCTGCTATTTTGGGTCTATTTCTTTCAATATACTTGTATTTATTTTTTTGGTACTGGGGATTGAACTCAGAGGTACTCCACCACTGAGCCACATCCCCAGCCCTATTTTGGGTTTTATTTAGAGACAAGGTCTCACTGAGTTGCTTAGTGCCTCGCTGTTGCTGAGGCTGGCTTTGAACTCGCGATTTTCCTATCTCGGCCTCCCAAAGTGCTAGGATTACAGGTGTGCACCACCATACCCAGCTCAATATACTTTCATCTTGAGTATGGGTTGTCTTTTCATGCTGCTTTGCATGCCTGGAAATGTTTTATTACATACCAGACATTGTGATTTTACCTTGTTGAATATAGCGTTTGTGTATGTGTGTGTGCATGCATGTGTGTGTCCTTGACTTACAATGGCCTAACTTGAGATCCTTCAACTTATGAGGTATGAAAGCAATATGTATTCAGTAAAAATCATTCTGTGAATTTAAAATTTTGATCTTTTCTTGGGTTAGTAATATGTGATATGAGACCTTCTCATGATCCTGGGCAGCAGCCAGGAGCCACAGGTCCCAGTCAGACATGCAATAACATGGGTAACAACTGGTACTGTGCAGTGTACTGTGTTGCTAACCTGTTTGATAGGGTAGGTGTGCTAAATGCATTTTTCACTTACAATATTTTCAAGTCATGATGGCTTTACTATGATATAACCCCACTATAGACTGTATGTATATAAGCACGTGCACACACACACACACATACACACACACAGAGTCAGCCTTTTAAATCTATATCCATAGATATAGATCTAATGTTAAATCTACATCCATAGATTTAACCAACTGAGGATCAAAAATAGATCAGTGGAATTCTACATCATGTACAACCAGAAGAATGAGAAATTATGCTCCATTTATGTAGATTTATCAAAGTGTATTCTATTGCCATGTATAACTATTTAGAACAAATGAAAAAAGGAAGTCCTTAGAATTTAAAAAATAATAATCGTGGCTGTACTGTACATGTACAGAGCTTTTCTTTCTGTTAATTGCCTAAACAATATAGTATGACAACTATTTATAAAAGACTTACATTGTATTAGGTATAATCAGTAATTTAGAGATGATGTGAAGTATACAGGAGGTGTGCATAGGTTTCATGGAAATACTACACCAGTTAATTGGGAGATTCTGGTACATATGGGATACTGGAACCAATCTCCCACTGATAGTGAGTGAAAATGTGTGTGTATATATGTGTGTGTGTTGCTCCTAAGTTCTGTTGTTACTTGGAGACACTTTAAATCTTTTTTATATTTTATATTTTTTTATTTTATTATTTTTTTGGTTGTAGATGGATGCAATATCTTTATTTATTTATTTTTATGTGGTGCTGAGGATCGAACCCAGTGCCTCACGCATGTGAGGCAAGTGCTCTGCCACTGAGCCACAGCCCCAGCCCCACTTTAAATCTTTTGAGACTTACTTTTAAATGCTTTTAGGTACAGAGAGCCTTTCAGTCTAAGGCTAATTTCCCCAACAGTTGAGGTGATAGGCACAGCTTCAGGACCTGAATATGAATACCAGATATGAATTACAATGTTCATTCTCTCTGGCTGTAGGAATCCAAATTATTCCTGGTCCTATGTGAAATTTACTCATTTTACCTCTTATTTTCCAGTTGGTTCTTTTCCTGGCTTGGGTAGTTTTCTCACACACATGCATTCATCTGTCATCACCTGAAGACTTGAGGGCCCCCCTTTTTCATTCTCCCCTTCATCTGCTCTCCCCTCTCTATGCAGGACTTTGGTTCCCAGTACTCTGTCCTATGAATTCCAGCCACCTCAGTCTCCTTGAATTCTCAATTCTGCGTCCTCAGCTCAGCAAAATCACCTTCCTCCGAGAAACTTGGAAATTTTCTTCAGAAAACAAGCTGGGGAAATTGTGGGGTTCACCTCATTTGTTTCCCTTCTCCCAGGAATGAGTATCCTTCACTGGTGGTTGCCCAGTGGCTAAACCATTGACATACTTCCCAGTTTTTTAGTTGTTGAAGATCACAGGGTAAATCTGATGTCTGTTCCCTGATACTGACTGGAAGCAGAAGTGCCCACAGACAGCTTATAAACTTTGGTTTGCTTCCCACCATCTAGAGGATAAAGTTCAAACTCTACTTCAGCACATTTGTTCCTGTAAAGACTACCTTCATCCCCAGCCTGCATACAAGCCACTTTTACTAACTGAAAACAGCTTTACCAAGTCGTGACCATCTGCAGACATTTCCATGTCTCAGTGCATTGGATGACTGCCTCCTGTGTATCCTCCATCTGGCCAAATTTCACTTGTTCTTCAAGACCCAACCAGATTACCAATTTTTCTGCTAAACTTATCCAAATGTCAGCTTTAGTTGCTACAGGATTTGCCTCTGTTGTGAACAGTCTTATTTTGACTTCTACCCCTGACCAAGATCTCCTGATCTCCCGGAGGGCAGTAACCTCTATGTCTTATTTAGATTTTAATAACTCAGCCTATCCAGTGCCTGACATAAGTCCTGGGGAAATGTTTTCTTCATAAATAAACACCCAGTCGTAGTGTATAATCTTGCTTTCTGAAGATAATATTGGCTTGGTTATTTGGGAAATGTGGGAATGATAAAAAGAATAACAACTAAAACTTGGACTGGAGTGGCTGCCAGGATTTAGCAGGTGTTCTACATTATGCTAATCAGCAAGGATGTTGGGCAGGTGCTGGTTCCCTTCTAGGACATTATCTCACCATTAAACAATTTGTGGAAGATAGTCTAAATTTTTTCTCTCACAGATGGTAGAGTTCTGTGACTTGTTTCTGTGAGAGTTAAGTGCAGGAAAAGTTATTTTCTACAATCTCTTTAGAGATAATATCATCACTTTCAAAGTACCAGTTTTACTATGAGAGAGTTGGAGTCAGCATAGTTCTAGCCTGAGTGAAGCCAGTGCCTTAGAGACTCATCTCAGCTACCTCTTGAACTGCCTGGGATGTGTGCACTCAGAATAATGGTATTAGAGATTCAAGATTCTTACCTGTTCTTGAAAGCTGACAAGAACAAAATATTTTGGAAGCCCAATACTTTATTTGAGATAGAGAATAAGGTAATCAAGTATGTCCCAGAACAAAACAAAACTCTCCAGAACTTTTTAAAAGCTCACAATTCTGAATTGATTTGCTTGCTTGCCAGACAGGTAAATGTACCTCATGAATGACATTTGCTGTTTAGTTAACTGGAAATGACAAGGAATTTATCCACTAGGAAGAAGGCTTCCAACTGGTTATACTAAGTAATGATCTAAAACTTCCTCTGAATGGAAGAGAAATAAATTCATAATGTATGAGTAGCTGGTCAAATCATTTCATTGGTCAGAAGGCAGTCTCTGGTTTGGCCTAGTGGGATTGTCACGTACCAGGTGAGTCAAAGCTCTGTGTCCTTTCTCAGCATGGATGTCTACTTGTTGAGTGTTCATGGCTATTGGCCAACTTCACCTGATTGGAAAAACTTTTAGTGAAACCCAGCACTCAGCTTTGACCCTCCCAGTCATTTGTAGCTGAATGTAGAAACTTTTCCTTTTATAGATGTGGTAATATAATTTTTCCTATGTTGAATTTTTTTTGGGGGGGGAACACCCAATTTAACTAAGAGAAGAATACAACACAGGATATATGTTTGTAGGGAAAAAATAATGATGTTTACTAAAATATTAATGTTAATATACTAATACAGGACTCTTAACAGGTAAAATTTATCAAAAGCTAATGAAAAGAACTTAAGTTTTGGAGCAGGGAAGATGTGGTTTTGCATTACAATTTAGCCATCTATTAGCTGGACACATTCATCTGAGTCTCATTTTTTTTCATGTGAATTAGGGACCATATCAGTTTTAGGAGTTAATGGGAAGATTATATGAGATGATGTATATAAACCAGCTCCCTCTGGCATCCACCTATTCCTTATGTGATGAGAAGTGAAAAACTAAGAGCTTCTCTCTCCCAACCCCCATAGCAATCCCTCCACACCCTCCCTCTTGCAAACATGCCCCTTCCAAGCTTCCTCCCCTTTATGTGTATCTTTTTATGTCTCCCCTGATATTTAAATACCATTTGCAGATCTAAAGATGACCTTTATGCATATTCTTCAGTGATAAAGTATACATTATAACTTCAGTGCAATGTTCATCTTTATAGAAAGATTCTGAATGCTTGATGTAGAAAATTGGTCAGTTTAATGCAACTGTGAAGGAGTTTTGGATTTGGGAACATCAGAGAAGCAGCCTTGTATGGCCATATCCAGTGCTATCCTCTCTGTGCAGGGCCCTGTGTGGCCTATAGAAGGATCCCAAATTTCCTCAATAGCAAAAACCTGCCTCAATAGGGACCAGAACACCCTGGGGAGCATTTGATACTCAATGACCAGGCTAGATGGTCTGTCATTTTCTCTTGTGATGAGAGAAAAGAGTCAAGATGTGAGTACTCCAGGAGGCAGAGGAATTCATGGGATTATAAACAAACATATGCCCAAGTTCCTCTAGAACAACGTGAAGCTAGGTTCCCTGTGGTATCAAAAGAAGCACTTGCCATTGAGAATATAGGAGACTTCTGAATTACTGGCCCCCAAGCCTGAGGGAACTGCCAACCTTCTCCACTACTCTCTTACCAAAGCTAGTTTAAAGCTTTCTCTGATGCTGGTGGAAGAATTTTTCTAGAGAACTGACCGAAGTCCACAGCGTGAAGTGACCCAGACTGACTGCAATGTTGTTTTGCAACGTCTCTGGGCAGGTGTGAGATTCTAATGTTGGTTACTGTGTGTTTGGAAAAGGGCTATCCATGAGAGAACCTTAAGGAGATGAGGAAGATGGCCATGTGGCCAGGCCAGGATGGGATGGGATAACTACACTGCAATACTAATAAATGATGATCCTCAGATCCCACTGTCCTGGAACAACAAGGCTTAATAGTCTCTCAGAGTTATGTCCATCACTGGCCTGTGAGGCATTCTGCTGAGTACACAGGGACCCAGGCTGACCACCTGGCTGATCACCTGGAAAGCACATCCTCTTCCTCAGACCCGCCCACAGGAGGAATGAGCACCTGCAGCTGCCTCAGCCTGGAGTAGAACCCATCCCTTTTGTGCATACAGTGTCCCCTGACTAATCATATGGCCTTGATTCATTGTAAGGACACTTGGAAAATGTGTGAGTAAACAGAATATTGAGGGGAGGGATGGGGCATTTCTGTCCCTGCCTCCGTGTGCTCTTCTGGTCATGGATGTATATTTACTTTCTTCTTCCAATGTCCAGAGACAACCTGAGAGTTCCATGAGATCAATCCATCTGGCACGGATTCCAGGAGCCCTGAGTGCGGTGAAGTTGTTATTGTATCAGGCTAGGTAGGACCTGGCTGCTCCTGGTCTGGAGATCTAAGAGCTGAGAAGTCAAGCTGTCTTCTTCCCTTGAAAGGTCAAGAATGGGTTCGCTGTAATTAGCACATTCTGCAAGGCCAGCATGGTAGTGCTGAATGTGCTCTCTGCCTTGTGGTCCCTTCTCAGCAGAAAGAGGGACTCTTCTACCTTCTATTCTTTTTCTGCTCTCTGAGAGGGGTCTCATATTTCTAAACATAACCTGTGCAATGCAGGCAATCTTTTGGAGTTTCTCCAGGAACCCAACCTGAACACATTTTATCATGTGTACTAAGCACGTTCTGTGTAGAAAGCATGCTTCTGCATGCTGAGGCTGGGGGTGACACGAATGACGATCCGCTACTGTCGGTGGCACTCATAAGCCCATGGAAATAGGTGGCAAAGGGATGTTTCAAGATACTTTTTGGAGCTATGAATTTGTATTTTGTTATTTTTTTTTTCTTCTTTTGTATTTCAGGCACTTGATCAAGACAGCATTCTTTAGCCTCAGGGTACTTTGCAGGGCAGAAAGTGACTTGGAGTCAAAGACTCTTCTTGTCTTTCCTAAAAGTATAAATGATATTAAAGGGTTTGGAGGAGAGGAGGGAAGGGAGTTGCTTTGAAATGGAGTAAACAGGTAAATTTTCCACCTGTGGGAGGGGCTGTGATGGGAACCCAGGCATCCGTTGGCAACATCTCAAGAAGGGGCAGATCCACACAGAGGCTGGCTTAGTTTTACCTTTTCCCAAATGTCAGTCTCGCCTTCATCCCTCCTAGCCCTGGTCACACTTTCTGGAGCAACTGCTGTGGACAGCACCCAGAAGTGCAGCTGCAACAGGGAATAAGTGTGGAACTTACTCTGCTGGCACCATAGTCTCATGGGGGAAATAATTATTAGGCTGTGTGCTACTTCCCAAGATAGGAATATGACCAAGGAGATTGGAGAAGATGGAGAAAGAGATGCTAGCCCCAGAACACTAGCTACCTCTTTTTCTTCAGTGAGCTTTTTCTTTTTCTTTCTTTCTTTTTTTTTTTCGAGTACCAGGGATTGAACTCAGGAGCACTCAATCACTGAGCCACATCCCCAGCCCTATTTTGTGTTTTATGTAGAGTCAGGGTCTCACTGAGTTGCTTAGCACCTCACCATTGCTGAGGCTGCTTTTGAACTTGCGATTCTCCTGCCTCAGCCTCCCGAGCTGCTGGGATTACAGGTGTGCGCCACTGCACCTGGCTAGTGAGCTCTTTCTTAATTTCCATGGTCTGGTTCTCTCCTGAGTCCTCATTTCTACCATCCTCTGGCCCTTTGCTCTTTGAATGAGATTTCTAATCTCCATTTTTTCCTTTTTGATATCCAGAGGAATTTGTCCTAGGTCTGTTTTGGTTCTCTGCTTTTTCTCTCAATCTTATACACTTAGGCAACAAAGGAATTTATTGGAAAGTGTGTGAGTAGCACGTAGATTCAGGTAAGAGAAAAATCCCAGACTTGGAAAATGGTTTGGCAGAAGTCAGCTTCCACCTAAAGCGGAGTCTGGAAAGGATAGCAACGTGGGCACTTCAACCCTAGTGCAGCCACTGCTATAAATCACTTCTTGACCCTTTCTGCATCTGAGTCTCTCCTTGAAAAGTCCTGAGCAGAAGCATCAAATTGACCCTGTGAGTGGATGCTCACACTCCATTCTCCAGAGGGCAGAGGTAGGTAACAGGTGGATTCTTATCTCCAGTAATGAGGAATGGGCTCCTGCACCTACTGAACCCACACAAATGGGGAGGTGTTTGGATGCTGAATATAGAGCAAACTACTCCCCTCCAGCTGTCATTTGCCTGCATTTTATCAAGAAGTTAAAATTCATCCCAAATCAACAACTACAGTTCTGATCTACCTTGTTTGTATCCTGTCTTTTGAGGTGTGTTCAGAGCCTTCCTCTTGAATGCTTCAGGAATCACCCAAAACTCTAGATAAAAAAATGCAGCCTCTCCCCTACAATTCTGATCATTGAGCTTCTGGAATCTTCCAGGCATCCCCCACCTTTAGCAGGGAGCCCAGGAGACTTGAGACTAATCATGGCTGTTCCGTTTGAGAAACGAGGTTTTTATCCATTATGAATACCTGCTAACCTTTTCTCTGCCATTTTTTTTCAAGTCTCCCTTTTCCCTAAAACATGCCTTCCTGTTTTCAAGCCATCTCTCTGATTGTTGGCTGTACCAATCAAATGTGTGTGTACGGAGTTCTACTCAGCCATAAGGAAGAATGACATTATGTCGTTTTGCAGGAGAGTGGATGGAACTGGAGAACATCATGTTAATCAAAACATGCCAGATATAGAAAGAGAAGTATCATGTTTTTCTCTTATATGAGGAAGCTAAAGGGGAAAAAAGACTAAAGGAGATATTATGACAGTTGAAGGGAAAAACCTTAGTGAAGGGGAAGGGGATGTAGGAGAGGTAGGAGAGGGCAAGGGGAGGCACTAGGGGTGATGGTGATCACATTATGTTATACGCACATGTGGATGGGCCATGATGAAGCCCACTGTTCTAGATCATATGCACCAATAAATGAGCTAAAAGTGTTCTGAGGGCTTTCATATCGCACCTGCCCCCCCACCTTGGCTCAAGCAGCTCACCTTTGCTTTCCTTCCTGTAAGCAAAGGGTCAGGAGTGTGGACTTTAAATAAGGTGGCTGCCTCCACAATGACAGCTTTTCTTATTTCTAAGAGTATTATAACATTTTCTTTGTCTTGTCTTTTATGTACTGATAGGGTTTTATGTCTTTTCTCACCTTGAAATTTTCTTTGTAGATTTTAATTTCACAGGAGGCCTCAATTTCCTTGATTTTTTGACCCCTGAGTTATAAGATGGTTATAGTAAATCACCAGAGGCTCAGAGGTGAGAAAGTACCATTTGTTCTGGGAGAATTCAACATCATAAAATTGTCCTTAGTCTTCTAAGTATGTTAAAACATAAAAAAATAAAATAAAATCTCTGTTCCTGACCTTGAGCAAGGAATAGCATTGCCCTATGGAGTCTGTGGGCGCATGCCCAGTGTCACTCCTCCCTGGGTCTATGGGCGCATGCCCAGTGTCACTCCTCCCTGGGTCCTGCAATACCGCTCTGCTGTTGCTGTTCAAATCAGAGACTATTTGCGCACAAGCTTCATAGCTGTGGGACCTTCCCCCGGGTGCTTTCCACCTCCTGGATGACTGTGGCACACGTGGATCTAGACACCCACACTCAGGTAAGCTGAGACATCACCTTCCTTTGTTCTGTAAGTCGGCCTCGTGTTGACTCTAGGCTGCGTCTCCCTAGGCTGGCAAGAAATTCATTGCGTCATTCCAGGGCTTCTCCAAGGTTCTGGTCTTTATGCAGAAGAGACCACCTACTCCTCGGTCCTCTATCCTTAGAGCTCATCACGGAGACTCTACTCTTTGCCTACAATCCCTGGATGCAGAGAGCTGTCTTCTGGAGTGAACGGGATCTTTGGCAAGATGACTCGGTGGCCCATCTCCGTGGGAGCAGCACACGGTCCTCTCTCAGGTCTTGCTCCTCCCTTCTAATGACACTTCCTTCCCCCCTCAGCTGTGAATGTCAGAATGATGTAGTGGTGTGCTTGAACTCTGTTTACCATTTCCTACACTAAACTTTTCTTCCTATTAGAGAATTGACATGTGTTAAGCAACTTTTCAGATCGCTCAGTTCCTGTGCAATCCTGTCCCCCATCAGCTTGGACCAGTGTCTGAAGCAAACGTCTGTTTCCACTCTCCATTAGTGTTAGGAAGAGTGAGTACACCCTGTGCCAGCCCTCCTAATCACACCCAGTCACACACTTGGCTCTCTCTTATAGACTTATGTGCAGGATCCTTTGGTTAAAAGGAAAAGTAATAAACAGGGAAGGAGAGAATCAGTGTTTCTTTCCTTGCTTCCCTGTTCATTTTCTGTTTTTCCAACTGAGACAATGGTAGCATCTGAAGTAATATGTGCCACAGAATGTCATCTTCTTTCTTTACCTGTATCAAACCCATGGGACAGTTTGTCTACTTTTCCTAGATCTTGATTTTTAGAAGGATTAACTACATTGACCTCTTCCCTAATAGCACTACCTTAATTTGCTTAAGGGCTTATTTGGGAAACATGAGAGGTCCATAGGGTAGTTTCTGTTTTATCCCTCTTATTGTATGTAAGTCTGTCTTTTTCCACAGTGTATATGAATGTCTCGTCCAGGACTGTGTCTTTGTATGAAGGTGTCTAATAAACTGAGAAACAAAAGCTAGCAGATGATGTATGATTTATTGAACTGGGGTGCCTGAGATTTGGAAGGAAACCTGTGCTCTGCTATCTGATTTTCCCAGCTTCACTAGGTTGGGATGTGAACCCAATTCGGGCTACACTGCCACTAGCTACCCTAAAGCAGCTTTCAACCCTGACACCCTAATAATGGCCCTTGTACCAACTCTCCATTTTCTCAGAACTTCACTATTAGGATGCTCTTCCCAGGGTTTCCCAATGGTGAACCTCCTGAACCTGGTTGAAAATATGGACATAACGTAAGTCACCGTTTACAGGGTGGAGATAAAAGTGGAGTATGTACGCTGTACTTTAGTAGGGTTTGGCTGCCACCTGGTGGAAGAAGTTCTGCTGTTTTGCAAGGTTGAACAAATACATTTAGACTCCTGTCAACTGTGTTTTATGCCTAAGGACATTCTGAAATAGTTCAGTTGCCATAGGGTAATTAAAAGTTTATGCCTGTGCCTGTGCTAGGACATGCATATAGGGTCCTGCTCTTTGCAAACATGCTGCTCATTAAGGAAAGATTTGAGCACCGGATTAAATGTCCTCTAGGGTCCCTCCTAGCTCCGAGATTGTGTAAGTCTCTACCTAGCTCTTGAGGACAATTTGGAGGTCAGAATTATTAGGATCCTTATTGCCAGTTGGAGCTACAGTAGAATCCTACCAATGCCAGGGTAGCTATAAGATGTAGAAACTCATAATGGATCCTTTGGGACAATTTCAAACAGGAAAGAATCCTCATCTCCCTTTATCAGAAGACAGCCCTGTAAGTATAAGCATGTGAAAAAGTAGAGTGGAAAGGTAAAATTTAACAATACAAAGTACCCAATAGATTTTCCTTAGGTGGATTTCTTCCTTATCAGTACCTAAAAGAACCACATGGAAAGAAGATAAATGAGTTATTTGCTTTGGGTTACAGAACCATTTAGAGTCTAAGAAAGACATCTTGATATGGCATAGTGATTAATATGACAATATATAGAACCGAATTTATTCCCCTTCCCAGATTTCCTTAGCCCCCACTTTCTGGGCCAGGGCTTCACTGTCTGTTTCCTCCATGGAGAGTCCCAACAGTCACTTCCACCCAAGCCCACTGTCCATGTGTCCTACCAGGATGAAGGCTGGGTTCTGCAGGGGACCAAGTTCAGGGCCAGCATCAGCACCATTGCAGCTTCCATGGTGGCAGCTCCGTTAGGACCATGTTGGAGCCTGCTTTTCCCCAGCGGCCAAGGGAGACCTCCCCAGAGGCCAAGGGAGACCTTGGTAACACTCCCGGGGCTCAGCCTCCCCAGTGGGTGCCTGGAAGGCTCCACTCACTGAGGACACAGCCCTAGTACACGTTCAGGGGAAGGGACTGGGTCATAGACAGAGGTACTAGCTTACACAAGGGCCTTGTGAGAGCAAATAGAGTTTAGAAAACTGGAAGGTACTAGTGTGGCTGGAGCGCAGTGAGCAGGTGGGAGAGGGGGGAAGAGGACAGATGATGCGGGGCTTCCTAGGATGTCCTTGGACCTCAGCCTGAGTGCAGTGATGAGTCACTCAGGCCAAAGAGCAAGGCAAGCACTGAAGCATTTAGCAAGATCTGGCCACCAACTGGAGGGAGACAGACAAGGAGATGGTTAGAGTGGAGGCTAGGTGTGATGGTGGCACTGGAGTGGTGGCAGTTGACTGCAGTTGGGTGACCCTTGATCCTATTTTGGCTGTGGCACTGACTTTGGTTAAGTTATTTGTCTGAAGTTTCACATTCTCATTTATAAGGTAGAGTTAAAACTACCCAATTCACATTCTTATGTAAGATCAGGTGGACACAATTGCTAAACAGTTGGTGCTTTACAAATTCTCTCTGGGTGTGAAAGCCTGAGGAAGGAGTCCCCTCCCCTGAGTCAGCAGCTTTCCTGCTAGCTAAGCACTGTAACCACAGTGTCCTTACTGAGGCCCTCGCTTGTGCATATCAATGAACACAGGTGATCTCCCTGGACATTAGGAGGCTAACTTTTAAAATCCGTCTACTAGGTTAAGGATGGAGCCCTAAATGTGATCACCAAATGGCCCGTAGGCCACTAGGAACAGCAATGTCAAGATGCGCCAGCTGGCATGGGCCGCATGCTGGGCTGTGCACGTATGAAAACACAGATGAACATGGTAATTAGCAATCCTGGAGTGATGGTGTGTTCATACAGTGAAAACAGGTTATGGATTTGAATGTAATTTGAACTTCATCATTTGGGTGAGGTGATTTCATAGCTGACTAATTTAGCAATCCTATTTTAAAGGGTGCTAATTAAAATTTGCCGGAGGTTATCAATTTACTGCCAGAACTGCAGAAAAATGGGCATGGTTGGATTTCAGTTCAACTAATTATTGAGTAAAGTATAAGACTTGATTACCATGTCAGGAGAATGTTTTAGTTGGGGATATTTTGGGCCTTTTTTTTTTTAAGGGAGGAATTATTGAGAGACAAGAATAACATAGGATCTTATTTAGTTTATTTTGTTCATCATTAATTATATCCAGTGCCATTAGAGAAAATTTGGTTTTACATTTGGTGCAGGAACCCTGGGATCCTGGCTTGTAGCAACGGCCCAAAGGAGCAGGGTGAGTGGGTGTGTTTGCGAAATAGCAAGGAGGCTGGGAAGCTGGAACAGAGGGGCCAGGGTGAGTATGGAAGTTACCGAGATTGGGAGCATTTTCCTTCATTGTAAAGACTTTGGCGAGACAGCAGTGTCTCAAGGTTTCGGTGTGAACAACTAGAAGAATGGGATTGCCATCAATTGAGATGGAGAAAGCAGAAGATGGAGCAGGCATTAGGGAGAAGAGAAGTTCGGTGTTGGAGAGTTCCTATGAAGAGTCTATAGATATCCTGGTAGAGATGCCAAGGAGATGACTATCCAAGGCCTGAAGTACTAGGTGGGATCACAGAGAGAGGGAGCAGACACAGTGAAAAAGGAAAAGATTGCACCTTGCCTAGGAGTGTTCTGCACGAGAAGGCTGGAGGAAAAGATGAGGAGCAGTCAGCGAGGCAGGAGAGTGTGGGCTGGTTGTATTAAATACTGACCTGATAGGTCACGTCCAGTGAGGACTGAGGCTTGAGCAGCCGCTTCAGCAATGTGGATGTCCTGGGTGTCCTTAAAGACAGTCACTTGGGTGGAATAGTGAGGCCAAGGTCTCACTGGAGGGGGTTTAAGAGAGAACAGGAAGAACATTGGAACTAGAGTGCACTTGGACAACTTTTTGAAGGAGCTTAGTTATTACAAAAGGAGAATGAAGAATTCAGGGGGTAGCTGAGAGTGGCAGTGGGGTCAATAGAAGAATTTAAGATAATATATTTTTTTAATCCCAATGAGAATGATCCAGGAACCATGATGTAGGAAGCACAGGGTTGGACTGCAGGGTGACCTTGAATGGCTGGGAAAGGGAACTGGGGGAACTGTGCCCAAGTGGAGGGGAAGAAGGGTCATGTGCCAGTGGGTGGGGCAATGTGGAGCATTTGTGGAGTTGTCTTTGGATTGCTCTGATTTTCTTAGTGAAGCAGGAAGCTAGGCTCTCTGAAGAACTGAGAAGTAGGGGAGAGATTGGAGGTCTGGGGGAAGATGAGTAACTGTGGCAGAAACAGAGAAAAGAAGGGAATGAGTGTTTCAGGGCCCAGTGATCCAGTGATGCTGCTGGGCATCATTAATGGCCCACTTAAAGAAAGGCATGCATATATATATATATGTGTCATTTTGAGTAAGGCCAGTCTCCATGGCTGCTATGTTTCTCTCCAGCAATTTCCAGGTGCAGGTGGGCAAAGTTGGATTTAAATAGGGCTTTGGCTTTTCCCAGTCTAGGTTACAAACAAGGGTGTGATTAAAAAGACTGCTGTGGAATTTCAGGAGGAGATGCTCAGTGATGTTGACTATTGAATGAATAAATGATTGAATGAAAAGCTGAAACTTTATAAGAAACAAAATAATGTGTTTTGGAATATTAAAACAAATTCTCTCAGTGCCCGAGAAACTTCAGAATAAGTCAGACAGTGGGGTCTCTGTGCTGCCGGATGCACTGAGCGCTCTCAGTCTGTCCATTTCTCTGTATAACGTCTTCCTGGACTGTTGTGTGTACTTCCAGTTACTAGTGGCTTTGCGAATCCCAGTGTATCGGCCCCTGTGCCTATCTCCGTGACTCTTCTTATCTGTTTGTATGAATATGTTTGCCATCTTAGAAAATACTTGTGTTTAAATGAGATCTATTTTTTTCTTACATAGAAAGTTTAATTATTTTATATTTATTTTTCAAAGATAAGATCTGATTTATAATCCTACACGTTACTTATTCCTTCATAAAAATTATAGGAAAAAAAAAGATAGAAATATGAAGAAGAGGAAAAATAATCCTATAATTTCATTGCTCAGAGTTAACCATGATAAAAATTTCTATGTATTTTCTCCCAATTTGGCTAATATTTATACATTTGTGATCGAAATGCTTATATACACTATATCCTTCTTTGTGTCTTTCACATTAACCTATTATTATAAACTTCTTACAAATGTCCTTTTTTTTTTTAACTGTCTAAAAGGCCACCTTCTAATTCTTTCACTTTTTGTTTAATATTTAAGGTCAGCGAACTAGCACTCTGGGAGCTTTAGAAGAAGGAAGCCAATGTTCCTCCCTATTCTTCTCTCCCTGTCTCCACCCACAGTGAAGGTCTAATTTTTTGCACTCTTTATAGTCTCCCTGGTCTGCATTACCATGCTTCTCTTTCCTTTTTTCCTCACCCTGCCCCTTCCTCTCTCCTTTGTTTCTCACAGGTTTAATTATCTTGTAGCCCTGGGAGGGCACTGTTGTCACTGAGTGCCTGCCTTCCTGCAGGCACCAGACTTTGTGTTTAGGAACAAGATAACAGTTTGGAATATCCCATTTAACTGCAATTTCTGCTTTATTAAAAGTTAACTAATTGTTATAATGAAATGAGACCGTGTTACAGCGTCCTGCTTGGGATGGTGGAACTCTGTCTAACCAGTTATAGATGATGCACTCACTTTCATCGATAGTATTTCATCTGCATTCCTTCCTAGACTAAAAGTTCACCAGCCATAAATCTCCTACCTGGAAACCTGACTAGCAGATTAAATAGCAGTAAATTTTTAAGAGGCTGTAAGAATACATTTGTAAAACTCAGAAGTTAAGATCACTTCCTATGGTTTTACCTGAGCAGCACAAATGTAGAGGTAACATGTACATGGATCCTTTCCTTCAAACTTCCTATTGGTATAAACCTTGGGTTTCCTGGGATTATTCTACACAAATTCTTGGAGATTAACCTAGAGGCCAGATGCCAAGTGCATGTGTGGCATTAGATTGAGCACTTCTGTTGCCTGGAAGCTTGCCATGTCCAGAGAGAGTCCTTTCTGTGATCCTCAGAAGATTCTCTACCACAAGATGAACGATCTCCTATAGTCTCTAGAAGGCTTCTGCTATATGGAATTTTTCAAAGGCTAGACTAGAGTAAGTAGAAACTTCAGTGGGGCCTTTGTAACTCCCAATTCTTTGTAGTTAATCTGTCTCCTTTGATTCTAACATTATTTACCTAATTTTTGTGGCTGTGGAGCCTCAGCTTTTACAAATCTCACATGTACCCAGAGAAAAGCTAAGGCTCAGAGCAATTTGCAGGAAGCTA
The DNA here is from genome assembly GCA_004024805.1 of Geosciurus inauris. NCBI lineage: Eukaryota > Metazoa > Chordata > Mammalia > Rodentia > Sciuridae > Geosciurus > Geosciurus inauris. The sequence continues at coordinate 57,325 of PVHX01011280.1, forward strand.
TGATTCTCTGAAAATAGGAATTCTTAACAACTGCATCCATGTGACTGACATCATTTATGTATTTATATGGATACATAATCACTAGAAATATCTAGAGAAAAATTATGAAAGTGATTTGCATTTCTACTTTTAAAGATTTAGGGCCAATTTTTCTCTTTGTGTAGAACTTACTTTCTTACTAAACAAATCTCTATCCTACTTCCAGTTGACCTGAAAAGGAATCTCTTGGCCTCTTCATGATTTAATCTGTGACTTTTCTTCAAGAATCTTATTGTTCAATGCCATGGCACCCAAAATGACCTTGTTGCTCAATTCCTTGCAACGGAATTGAATAAAAACTTGGACTAAAAGGTCAACTTTAAAATATGCATAATAAACTCAGAGACTGAAAGTGATCCCACAACTTTCTGCACCATTTCTCTTCATCTCATTATTCATATAGGACTTCCTGAATTTTAAGGAGGGAAAATAAAAGAGCAGAGCGTGTGGACCATAGGGGCAAAGGAAATTATTTTTTCATAAATAGGGAATTAAAGGCAGATTGGATAGTATTTCTTAAATAAATGTAGTTGCTACAGTAGTTGCTATAGTATAGTTGGGTACCTAAGAAGTTACTGCACCACAGTAAAGTAAAACCTTAGTATTATTCTAAGAAATCTTTTATTCTATGTCCTAATATTTTTGTCAGAGAATCATAGTATTGAAAGACTTATTATTTTAAAAATTATTTTTAAAATTTCTTAACCAATGACATTAAAGTCACTGGGGTTATTCCAGCAAGATATGGTGGGACAAGGCTTGGGAATTTATATGAGGGACAGGTGAGAGAAATATTTTAATAGTACATAGAAATCTTCCTCATGCATTCTACAAATATTTGCTGAGTGTTGATATAAAGATCAGTTTCTTTGAATACGTTTTTAAAAATAGCAAGCTGTTTTGTGGCATTAATAATTTTTCAAAAGTTAGGTAATGCATTGTTATATAATCATATATATATGCATTCTGCTTTTATATATCGTGTACCAATTAAAAATAAATAAGTAGATGGAAAACCAATAGAGTAGAGGAAGGGACTGGGGGAGGAAGGAGAGGAGGGGGAAGTACTGGGGACTGAAAGGAGCCAATTATGTTATATGCATTTATGAATATGGCAGAATGAACCCCACTATTGTTATGCATAACTATAATGCACCAATGAAAACATTTTTTATAAAAGTTAGATAACAGTGCAATTTATTCATCCAATATAGAACACTGAATCCAAATCACAAATGAGGTTTAGGGTGGCTCACTTCATATGGGCTTTAAAGGTTTAATCTGTAGAACAAATAAAATTTAAACACAAAGGGAATAGAAATGGTACAGTCTCAAGTATTTGAAGATGACATGTGTTCTTGCCTGTAGTCCACCCAAGCTCACAGCAGTCAGAGTCATGCATGGAACCTCCAGATACAGAAATCACCCCAGCTCCGAGATCTCCAGCTCCGAAGAGCTTCTGTTGCCCTCTTGATCTTGCATTTGTCCTGTTAAACTAGGCCAGTCATATATGCTCCTCATTGATTCTTTTGGCCAAAATCAATGTTCCAAGTGGTCACAACTGCCTCTGGGCTTTCACTTTCTTTATCTCTGTTTCAGGTAACTTCAGGTCCTTGGCCTTTGACTTCCATTGCTTCTTGCTGAATGTTTAGCCTTGGATGATACCTTCAGGCCTGGCCCTGGCCCTGTGAACATCGTTTCCAGCTTCAGACACGAGTGAGCAAGAATATAACCAGGTCTGTCCAACCTTGAATTAGCACATTTATCTTTAGGACTGAAGAACCTATTCAGGGACAACTCAGTATATCTACTTTAAATGGATCAAGGAAGACAAAGAACAATTGTTTTCAGGGAGGACCACGCAGTATATTCTTCAGCATGAGTGTCTTGGCGGTCACTTGAATACACAAGTTTTTATTGCACATTCGCTGCAGACAAGGCCCTATTCTATGAGCAGGGATAGAGCAGATGATGAGAAAGACAGAGTGCATGACCCCAGGGCATTTATATTCTAGCAGAGAGTCGTAACATTGAAAAACTATGCGTAAAATTAAAGATGGCATTTAGATAGGACTCTGTACAATTCTTTTTTGAGAAACCATGACACACAGGTTAGATTATTTACAATTCAAGACATTAACCCCAGCAAGTGTGGGGAAGTTTTGGTAGAACTAGAACTTTCACACACTGCCGGTAAGAGACTACAATGGTATCATCACTTGGGAAAAAGTCTGACAGTTTTATAAAATAAAACATGCATCTATCTTATATTCGAGATATTACACTATTAGGTATTTACCTAAGGTAAAGCATCTATCACCTCAAAATGTGTGCACAACTGTTCAAAATAGCCTATTTGCAATGGTTAAAAGATGGGAACTGCTCAAGGGCCCATCAACAGATGAATAAATAAACAGATTTGCGCACATTCATATAATACCCTACTGCTGCTCAGCAATAAAAAAGAGGTAAACATCGAATACATGCAATAACACGAATATATCTCAACAGGGTAGGCTGCCTGAAAGAAGGTAGACATAAAAAGCACACACATAAAGTAGAACGTATTGCATATTGTCATTTATAAAAACATCTAGAAAAGACCCACCAGGCAGCACTGACAGAGTGCAGACCAGTAGTTGAAGACAAGGAGGGGTTGGAAGAGTTCTGCTCATTTCTTATAGAAAGTTATACTTACAAATTCCCATGCTTATTTTTTAAAAATATAGCTGGCTATAAAATATTCACCAAGTCTTGAGGTCTTAAAGGGATGTTAAGGTATGATTTGTACCCTTAGATCAATTAACTACATGTTAAGGTATGATTTGTACCCTTAGATCAATTGCTTTGACTATTAAAACCCTTTTCAGCCTTTGGACTAGCTCACTATTGTGTAATTTAGATTTCTAGTTTAAGGTTCCAGCTGTGGGGTCTATTATGAAAAATGTTTTACTGCTCAACTCTGGATGATCTCAGGGCCCTGGTTATGTTCTTCAGGTTATTCACAGGGATGGAATTAGTCTTTACTGCACTGTGTTCAAAGGTCTTGCTTTTAGTACACGGGGACAAGTCCTTGAATCTGTTTATTTGCCATTCTCCATGAACAAGATGATGTTACCATGACCTGTTTTCCAGGGTGAAGCACAGCAGTTTTGTGTGCAGTGGTAACATCACACATGAGCTCCCAGCCTATGGAGAGTAATTGATAATGTTTGCCTGGAGAAGTGTTTAGAGATGGATTCTGAGGCTCAGGCTGGGACTCATCAGAAAAGAAAATTAGGATTGATAAGTGAAATCAGCCACGGGCAAGGAAGGGTGAACTTGTATATGGCAGGAATTTTCCAGTCCATACACACTGACACCCTAGGAATGGCCTGACCTTTTGGATTTCATTTTAATTTCTGCAAGGAAACTTTTTTAAAAAGTGCATTCTTAATATTATTCTAAACATAGGAAATTAGTGCATGCTCAGTGCAGAATCCTTTGACACATACGCTTAAAAATACCTTCATGTACTTCGCTCTTTCCTTAGGTGTACTCTTCAATCTAGAAAATATTTTTGGGTGTGTTTTCAATTTCAGGTACAATTATGAGAACATAATTGGATGTTTCACTGTGTATGTATGTGTCTGTGTCTATCTATGGACTTGGTGCAAGGCAAAATGTATTCCTTGTGGGTCATGGTAAATGTAGTTTGAAAGTCACCATTCAGACCACATCCCTTTATAACCAGAACCTGAGGGAGAGAAAAACAATTTCTTACGCTTTACTGACTTGGCATATATCATCAGTCTTAATCATGTCAAATCCACATGCTGCTTTGGGAGCATAGATTTGAGCAGGAGTAGTAAGCAAGGTTGGCTCCCCACACACAGAAGCCTGGCGCAAAAGCTCAAGCCTTACAGCTCTATGAGCTCCCAGGTTACATCCGCTTCCTTTTTGCTCCAAGTGATTCTATGTAACTAGTGAATGCTTTGTTTCCATCCTCGGAGAAAACTGCTTTGTCTGCTTCTCAGAAATTAAGGAAAACACTGTCTTCTGCCAGAGCTGTTCCCAGACCTCTACCCCAGCTCCTTACACAGCACTTACAACTTATTACATCTCACAGTCTCTCATGACTCCAACTGTTGGGCTGTAGCCATGTCCCAATTTTCTTGCTGCCTGAAGAGAGGGGTGATCACAGGATGTTTTCACTAATCAGTGATTTAGATAGCCCAGTGCCATTTTGGGTGACAGTCACTAGATTTATAAAAGCTATAAACCTGACTCATATTAAGAAGAAACTGATTAAAGTCAGAAAGAAGCTAAGGAGCACAGGCTACTTTCCCAGCAGGGCCCAACTTGTGTTTCTCTTAAGGATACAAGCTGGAGGTTAGGATCTAAGCTAAACAGGACTGAGGGAAGAAGAGGGGCTTCTTTGGAGACTCAGAGTTTACTGTGCACCTGCGATCTCATCATCTCCAGGCTTATATTGTTACCGTAAAAACATTAATAAGTGGGTTCTCCTTTAAATGATTCAGTGGGGTGGAACACAGAGGAAAATTGCCCTTAGGTCTTTTCAAGGCATGGGAAGAGGTCCAATAATAAGATCTGTGCTTAGTTTTCCAGTAGCCCAGCAGAAATTGGGAATGGTGGTCTATGCTTTAAGAGAATTCCTCCTGCTGGCCTGCAATGGTGTCAGCACGATCCACAGGTGTCAGTGGAATGGCCAGAGTGGAATGGCCATTCCAGTGTGGGTAAGTTTCAATCCCTCCCCACCCTCCATGTTCACTAACCTTCAGCAGATGATACTTTTTTTTTGGGGGGGGTACCAGGGATTGAACTCAGGGGCACTCGACCACTGAGCCACATCCCCAGCCCTATTTTGTGTTTTATGTAGAGACAGGGTCTCACTGAGTTGTTTAGTGCCTCACCATTGCTGAGGCTGGCTTTGAACTCGTGACTCTCCTGTCTCAGCCTCCCAAAGTACTGGGAAACGATATATATTTTTGATAAGTTATCTATTTATTAACACTGGTAAGATTGTCAGAGTAAATAGGACATGCATTCTTTGGTAGTAAAATTTCTAAATGATGGACATAGTTCTTTTGTACGTTGTGAGTGTACATATGACTGAGCCTCAGCTTCCAGTGAAGTAGAAAGTCATAACAAGGGCTGAGACTGTGGTTACTCTGGCCATTCCTCCTCTCTCCTGGTTCCCTCTGGTGCATGTATTGTTTGGGGCACTGGGAAATCTTAGGCAAATTTTCTGCTGGAGGTTCTGAATTAAAGTAGTCAATCAATGGAGGAGCCAGTGCTTGATTGATCTTCCCCTAGCTTCCTAACTGTTTCAGCTATGTCATCATCATTATGATTATGAATTGAAATCTCTCATCCAATTTCACAGAGCAACCCAGTACTATTAAAACTCCTTCTCACCTCTCTGCATGGAAGTTACTCTCTAGATCACAAAGGTAAGAGGTTTATGCTTCATCTTTTTGGACTCCTATTGTCCCATCTATAAAAATAGAGAAATGTCGCACCTGTTTACCTCATAGAATTTAGAATGGATGGAAAGGGAGACAGAAAACTTGCAAGTGCTTCTGTGTGAGAAGATGGGGCAGTGGGGAGAGGTCTGAAGTATTAATGTACTGGACTGCCCTCTGAAGTCAGATAAGTGATGTGAATTCATTCTCTGAGCACAACTTTTTATACAGAAACATTGATTATGAGACATTGGTCATGATAAAATACAGGTGATTAAATGGATTATTTTCTTAAAAACTGACCACAGACATGAACATTGATAATTTTTTATTTGACATCTGGATTTTAATCTTATATATTTACATAAGATAATTAAAAACTATTTCTAATATTTATCTGCTTAGAGCTGCAAGCTAGTTCAACTGATCCCTTTTAATTCTGTATTTGCAATCTGAGCATCATCCTGGTGTAGCACCGAGAAGAAAGCAGTTGTTGGTCACTTTCCTTATAGTGACATAGGTACTCTCTGTACATGAAACACATTGGGCAGGTTCTCCTTAAACTGTGGATTGTATGGCAATTTTTGGTTTGGTAGATATAATAAGAAAGGGTAGAAGAGATAGGAGGGTCTCTACATAAGAGAAACATGAATATAGTCTGATGTATTGAATGGCTTAAGCTGGCTACGTCAGTAACTTACAAGTGCTGCTGTGAGCACTGAGATGTATGGGAAGGAACCTCTGAAACACTGTCCAGCCCCTCTTATTTCACAGCTAAGGATCGGGGTCCAGGGGACTTAGACCTATGGTGGACTGGAACAAGAACACTGGCTTCAGGTTTTGGCTACTTGGTATACAATGTTCATTGATCATCTTAGGTTAATTATCTGGTCATTTGAATAAATACTGGTCTATGAACCAATATTATTTTTTTCAGGCTGAGGTATGTCAAAAACAATTAAATTTTTATGTTTAAGTTTCTCCTGCACAACTTTGGGTCTAGGTTGTAATGATGATGATTATTATCACCACATAAAAGCTTAGCAATCTTACTTTCAAATTTGGTAGTTAACATGGAAGCAGGGTCTCATGAATTGTCATTTATCTTTCATCCACGTCTACAAAACTACCTATTTTCAAATCTAACAATTTGAAATCAATTAGGTCAATGATTCTTGACTTATTATTTATGTTAAAGACAGTAATGAGGTCAGAGTGAAATGGTCCAGTTCTAACACACCAATCTGGAAGAATTTTCCTTTTTGCAGGTAAAAGGTAATATGTATTATATAGAAAAATCTAATATTAGAAGATACTCAGAGGGAGCCTTTGTCAGGCACTTTTAAGGATAGGCTATATTCTAAGAGGAACCTCAACAGAAGTTTTTTTCTGCTTCAAAATTAAAAACAGTATTTGAAGATAAATGCAAAGATTAAATACTCAGTACTGAATTTTATAATGGAATAATCCACATGAGCTTTCCAACCAAATGTAATAGAGCTTATTTACTTTCATAACATGTAATTTTTCCACAGTAAAATTGAGATCTATCATTTATAGTGTCACTTGGATTATCTAAATAGTAATATTTATTTATTTTATTCATGTTTTGTTGTATGGTGGATCAAACTCAAGTCCTTGTGCATGCTAGGCAAGTATTCTCTCATTGACTTATATCTTCAGCCCCTCACATCATTGAAATGAGTGGGCTTCCATGGAGAAGTTTAGATTCCTGCAAACCCAGTTGAATTGTTCATGTAAAGCAATAAACCACTGGCAATAAGGTAAGGCAGAGGCACACCAATGGATGCCAATCAGCAGGTTAGTTTTTGATAGCCATGGTCCAGAGGAGCGGATGGTCAGTTTCCACAGTCACAACACCAGACCCATCGTAGGTATTAGAAGTACTGACCAGTGTTCCGAAACTAAGCACATCATTTGCTGTAAGGGGAAAAGAAAAAAATTAATGAGAGGCAAACTTTTTCCAGTGTAGACTGACTCTATCAATAGTTACCAAAAAAGCAAGGGCACACGCACTATTATAAAAGATATATGAAGTGAAATAGGTTAAATAAATGACATGGAGTTTTAAAACTAAAAATGTCTATAACTTGCTACTACCTTTCTTCCTGGAATTGATTATTTACCACTTTGGGATGTATACCATTCTTAATAATAAATTTCATTAAATTTTTCTCTTTCTTTTTTCTTGTTTACCAATTATAAAATCAGAACCCACATCTTTAATGTAATGCTTACTCTCTTGCCTGGGTACAGTTTGA
>PVHX01011281.1:0-65047 GCA_004024805.1 Geosciurus inauris
TGAGTTACATTTATCTGAGGTTCAATAGAGCAATCTAGAACAACTGAAAATTTGTAAATATAATGATTTATTCATCTTTGCTTCTTCAGTGGATACTGTAATGCACCACCAAGATACTTCAAGACCATGATGTTTATTCTTCCAAAAGCAGGGAGACCTCCTTCACAAAGAAGTTGCCTCCCTCAAGCCCTCATTCCCTCCCATGCCTGGGACTGGTTGAGGGACAGCAAAGCTCAGCACCCCTGTCTGGATGGGAATAACTCTGAAGGGAGATCCAGCTCCAGAGGACTCACCCTGTGAAAAGGACTGAGACCTCCGTGGTGAGCACATATCAGCTCAACTGATATGTGGCCAACTCTGCCTGTCTTGCTGCTTCCCTTACTTCCAGTGCCCAATAAACCCTCAGCATGGAATCTCAGTCTCAGGGTCTGATTCCAGGAACCCAACTTATAGCAATTTAATCTCCATAAATTTTACTTGAAATATTATTTTATAAATAATGTCTTGAATTTTAGTTAATATTGTGCTTCACCATTTAAACTTCTTTTAAAAGTTCTGTTATGATTCACAATGTTAAATTGAAAGGAAAAGACATCTATCTATATACATATATTAAATCTATTCATTTCTATTCATCTCCATGGTCAGATATTGCTTAAAATATTAGAGCTAGAACCTGAAATCCATTTCCATCATATCCCAGTTTCCTACTTCAGCAGGTTATATAGCCCTTCTGCGTTTCAGTTTCCTCATATGTAAAATGGGGCTAATAATAATAATAATGTCCAAAAATAGATTGTTGTAAAGATTAAGTGAGTTATTATATATAAATCATTAAGATTGCCGTTTAGAAAAAAATATATGCTAAGATTCATGACAGTGGGCTAGGGTTGTGGCTCAGTAGTATAGCACTTGCCTAGCATGTGTGAGGCACTGGGTTTGATTCTCAGCACCACATATAAATAAATAAATAAACAAATAAAAGTATCCATCAACAACTAAAAAATATTGTTTAAAAAGATTCATGAGAGTAATACTGGCTGATATAACAGACTTAAAATTGTACAATAACTCTAACATAATAGATATTTCTCCTTTGTTTATATAACTTTCCAAAGTGTTCCTGGACAATTGGAACAACTTTATATGGCTTTACAAGGACTTAAGTAAATTATCCTGGATTATCTTCTATATATGGTAACTCCATCCCAATTGTTTAGTTAGCTTTCTCATCATTGTGACCAAAATATCTGAAAAAGACAACTTAGAGGAAGAAAAGTTTCTTTGGGGCTCATGGTTTCAAGGGTCTCAACCATACACACTGATTCCATTGCTCTAGGCCCAAGATGAGGCACTACATCATGGGGGAAGACACAGTGGACAAAAGCTGCTCATTTCATAGTGGCCAAGAAGCAGAGACAGAAGGGTGTGGGAAAACGGGCCACAGGAATGATGCACCCTTCTAGGGCATGCCCCCAAGGTAAACTACTTCCTTCAGCCACACCCTACCTGCCTACAGTTCCTACCCAGTCCATTCAAACTAGGATGAACTGATTAGGATACAGCTCTCACAATTCTAATCATTTTACCTCTGAACATTTTTGTATTAATACAGAAGCTTTGATGGAGGATATCTCATATCCAAACCATAACACAAATCATCCAGAACAAGGAAGGGACATAGAGAACTATATACAGGAAATTTCTATGGATCAGGGATGGATGTGGAAGTCATTATTTCTGCTCACATTCCATTGGCTTGAATATGTCACATGACCATAACTAAGTGCAAAGGAGGCTGAGAAATGTAGTTTAGAAGAGTATTAATGACAGCAGCAAAATTTTCTATATTAATAATTATGATTATCATTGTTATTATTTCCAACTTTCTATGACTTATTCCCTCATATCCCTTTGGTCCCACCTCCCAAATTGCCCCCTACTTTGCATTTGTGGTTGGATGTGTACTTTGTACCCATAACCATATTGAACACTGAGGATGCTGCAGTGAGAAGACAGGATCCCTGCTCTACGAAGCAGGTATTTTAATGAAGTATCCAAACCAGCAAGTAAAAATGAACACACATTATTAAGTAGCAAGGAATCCAGCAAAGAAAAATAAAGGGCAAGGAAACTGGGAATGATGAACTAAATAAACAGATAAATAAATAACATCTCGAAATTTCCTGCCAAGTGATAGCCATTCCACAGAGAGATAGATCATGGACTCCATCTTTGCTATAATTACACACACCCTGTGATTGCACATTATAAAAGACTTCTTATCATTGACTTATATGTAAGTTCTTTTGAACTCCTTTTATGACTGCTATTCAAGGAAATAATATACAGCAGTAAAGTTTGCCTAATGTGCTGTTCATGTGGGATGTTGAGAGAATAATGTAATTTGTTACTGCCCCAGGGGACTACTGAGAATGCAAAGAATTTCATTTTTCCTACAGCCTTCTGTACTTTGGAACTGGATCCTTGGATAGTTGGGAAGTCACAGACAAATATTAAATTGGAGGATAGTGAAGGACATGATTAGACAATTTTTGCTCTGGTTTGGAGGGGGAGTTTGGGAATGGCCAAATAATCTGGAGACAGAGAGACTCATGAGGGACATTGTAGGTGAAGAGATAAGAGCCCAGGGTAGAAAGTTGGGAAAATCAAAAATACTTAATGAAATCAAGTTTTGATCAATTATGTAAAGACTATTGTTTTTGTTTGTTTGCAGTAGAGGAGATTGAACCCACAGGCACTCTACCATTAAGCTACATCCTCAGGTCTTTTGAAATTTTATTTTGAGACAGGGTCTTGCTAAGTTGCCTGGGCTGGACTTGAACTTGAGATCCTCCTGCCTCAGCCTTCCAAGGCAGGAGTTTACAGGAGTATACCACTACACCTGGTGAAACTTTTTTTATAATTACCTGAACAATGTTACTGTCACCTTTGTAGCTTAGAAAGTGTTAGAGGTGTGATGTTTCTATCCCCTTACTTGACTTAGGTATTCAAATCCAGGACATATGAAGCTGAAGGTTTTCTAGTAGATACTGTTCATTTAATCAGGGTAAGTTTCTCCCACCTGAATGAGGTCTTTATTGGTCAATTATGAGCAGTTACCATGATGTGAGATCCACATAAAGCCATGTACTTAGTCTTGGGGGCCCTTCTATTAAAACTCTGGAACTTTGTTTTCATGTAAAAGAAAGTTGGAAAAGATCGAATTGTCAAACAATTGAAGAATCATTAAAGAAAATTTGGAAACAGTACAATCATCAAAACTAAGTTTTTGTAAAATAATAGCATGCAGAAATAGGATATAAAAACAAGTGGGAAAGGGAGAATGTAAAAGAGCATAAAGAGTATAATTCTATCAATTGAATTTAGAAAAACCAAAATCACCCAAAATAAATCAGAAGAACCAGCAACCCATGGCTGATAGGAAAATATCACAAAACTGTTGGAGGCCCAGAGCTTTCTGCATTGCTGTTTTTCTATCATCCATCCATAACTTCCAAACTATGGACCAAAGTAGTTGCTTGAGCTCTAGCTATCATATCCTGATCCCAGGCATCAGAAGAGTAAATGAGGAAATGGCACTCTCCTTGTGGCAGACAGAATAATGACCTGCTAAACATGCCCACAACTCAATCCTGAGACCTATAACCATGGTAATTTTCATGAGGAAAAAAAGGACTTTGTAGATGTAATTAAATTAAAACTCTTTAGATAGGGAGATTATCCTGGATTCCCTAGGGAAGATCAATATAATCACAAGAGTCTTTCTAAAGAAGATCCAATTCAGTTAAGGAGGTGTGACCATGAAAGCAGAGTTCTCAGTGACATGATGAGAGGGGCATGAGTCAAGAAATGCATGAAGCTCCTAGGATCTGGGAAAGACAAACAGACTTTCTGTTTCAGTCTCTGGAAGAAACATGATCTGGGCAACTCATTCAGACTTCTGACCTTCTTTGTGATAATTTGTTACCACAGCAACAGGAAACTAATACACCTTCCCTTAACTTCCCAAGGATGAGGACAAAAAAACTGGTTTACGGGGGCACTGCTAGCATATTCTGCCACAATGTTTTCTTGTAAAAAAGAAAAAAATTGAAATATGTATTCCCAAGACAATAATCATGTATTCCTAGAAGTCTTTGGTACCAAATATGGAACTCCAATCCCCAGTAAGGAAGAAATGAAGGATAAATTGTATTCATAAGGCCTGTAACCAGAGATTTGTCCACGGTTACATGGATTTATCCTTTCTCCTTTCTTTCCCTGTTTCCCTCTCCCCTCTGCTTGTCTCTGGTTTCAGTCACTCTCTTCTTATTCCTATGAGGAGAATCAAAGCAGTGGGTACCTCTGAGCCATTTAGTCCAGACCTTTGCCTGGTCATTCATTCATTTGCCATGGACTAACTGAGCTCCTTCTGCATGTCGGACTAGTGAACCAGATAGACGAGTCTTTGACCTCATTCTGGTAACCAATACAGATAACAAACAAACACATGAACAAGATCTCTCTGGATTATAACAGGTGTGATGAAGGAAATGATCAGAGATAAGATACAAAGTCACTGGAGAGACTATCCTATACAGAGTAGGCAGGGAAGGGCTCTTGAGGCCTTGACATCTGAAACCCCAGGGATAAATAAGGCACATGTGAACATGACCGAGGGGACAGCAGAGGCTCCCCTGTGGCAGAAGGAAGGCCGGCACATCTGGGGCAAAGTGAACAGATGGGCGCCTGATCTCATGGATACCTTCTGGGCTTCCTAGGAACATGCCCAGCACACCTGTTTTCCTAACCTAAGTATTAATAGCCATTCCAGTTTAGATGCTGCTCTGTGCAATCACCCCAATAGTCCCACACATGAGACCTAGGAGTTAGGATTTTATCCTAAAAGAAATGGAATTGAAAAGCCTTAAGCAGAACAGTAACATGATTTAATATTTATCACCAGAAAGCTAGAGAACAAGGTAGTCAATGCTGTACATTATATACTGCACATGTAGAAAGCAGATTTTATTTATTTACTTATTGTCCATTTGTTTTTACTTTTAATTTTTTTTAAGACAAGTTCTCACTAAGTTTCCCAGGCTGATCTCAAATTTGAGATCCTCTTGCCTCCACTTCCCAAATAGCTGGGATCACAGGTGTGCACCACCACACCCAGCAGAAAGTGGAATTTTTAATATCAGAAATCAACATCAAGAAAAATAAAAATTGATAAAACAAAATGCCTTAATCCAAGGTGTAGCTACACCCTTATCCAACACACAGACCTTAAAACCATGGCTGTGTTTCTTCCTATTTCTCTAAACATGAAGAACTTTCTGAGGCAGATCCTGAGTCTCCTTGGCAATGCAATCCAATGCTCCTAGGCTAAAGGAGTATTCCATGAATTCAGGCTGTTTCGGTCTGAAATATTTATCTTACCTGGCTCCTTGGGGTAACTAAAGGAGGGGGCTGTATTCCTCCTGGCTCTCCCCTCTATTTCTTTCTGGGACAGAAGCAGCTGCCGGTCAAGAACGACAGCCCCGTAATTCAACCCTACAGCTACTGCAAATGCCCTTTTCAAATAAGGAAAAAGTGTTTTTGCCATTCCCTGCCCTCCGCCCTCTCCAGCTGAATCTGAGATGGCACCTCCTGACGATAGAGTCTCCTGGGAGCTGAAGTGATCCTTCACAGAATATATGACCCACAGCTGCCTCTGGAAGAGAGGCTCTGAGAATCGAATACTGAGTGCTTATTGCACCACTTAGAACACAGCATTTTGTTGTGGATGGTTTTTTGCTTTTTTTTTTTTTTTTTATCAAAATGACATATGTTTATTTTTTTTAAATTCAAGATGAAGAGAATGTGGGAAGTAAAAAGTGGATTTTTCCTTCTCCTCTTCTTTAGCTGTTGTCCCTGATGCTAAGAATGCCCTTCCCCCTTGGAACCTGTGGTTTCAAATTCTAGGGTTTTCTATACATCCGCAAGCAGATGGAGAAATATATGTAGGCATTTAAATAGATCACCCAAAAGGCTTCAAAGTGATTTCATAACAACAAGCTAGTGCAGATTTTACCACTTGATAGAGTCAAATCACAGTTCCCATTAGGAACTTTGAACCTTCCTGCAAAAGGCTTGGCCCTTCTTGCACAGCAGGCTAGCTCAGTTAGTCCTGGTGACAATTCACAATGGGGTCCAAAATCCAGAATCAAATTTTCAGGCCCAGGAGAATGTCAGAATGTGAGGTGAGGTTACAACTCTGAAACGGATACTTAAAGCTTGGTTGGGAAAGAAAGTCAAGGGGAGGGTGGAAACAGGGACTGAGACCCAAGAGACCCAGTGTGCTGGGTCTGGTCCAGAGGGGAGAGGAAGCACCTCAGGGTTTGCTGTCATCCCTGGAGTGATGAGGAGGGAGCAGAAGTGGAGAAGTCATGGCGCCAGGATGGGTTTGCCTTACAGAAGCAGCCAAGATACTGCTGGAAAGACAGGGACCACTGGTAAGGGAGACAGGAGCCCATGGGCACTGAGGCAGATGGAGACAGTTCTAAAGGCAGGAATCAAGTGGTGGGAAACATCAGCTGGGAGATGTCCAGGGTTAGGGTAGAGGGAGAAAAACGTGATCTCCCTCTTTCTTCTCTTTGAGAGACTTCTAATAATATGATGTTGCCTTTCAGGGTTGTTTTTGTTTATTTCTTCTTGTTGCATTTTTATTATAGTAAAATATACATAACATAAAATTTACCATTTCATCCACTTTTCAGTGCATGATTCAGTGGTATTACATGCATTCATTGTTTCACCACCATCTCCATCATTGACCTTTTCCATCTTGCCAAAATAAAACTGCACCCATTAAACAACGACTCTGCAGCCTTGTAACTTACCGTTCTGTTTTCTGTCTCTATGTATTGGCCTTCCCCAAGTACCTCAGATGATTGGCATCATATAGTGTTTGTGCCTTTATGACTGGCTTGTTTCACTTAGCATACCATCATCAAGATTCATTTGTAAGCCAGGCGCGGTGGCTCAAGCCTGTAATCCCAGCACTTAGGGAGGCTGAGACAGGAAAATCGCGAGTTCAAAGCCAGCCTCAGCAACTGTGAGGCGCTAAGCAACTCAGCGAGACCCTGTCTCTACATGAAACACAAAATAGGGCTGGGGATGTGGCTCAGTGGTTGAGTGCCCCTGAGTTCAATCTCCAGTACCAAAAAAAAAAAAAAAAGATTCATTTGTATTGTAGCACAGTCAGAACTTAATTCTTTTTTATAGCTGAAGACTATTCCATCACATGCTTACACTTAGATTAGATTCCATCCATATTTTAGATGATGTGAACGGTGCTGCTTTGGGCATGGTATACTTCCAGGTTATTTTTCTAAATGACATACTTTAAGTCATAAAAATTGAACAGGATTTTTTAAGCAGAGAAGAACATTTTTAGGAAAGGGAAAGTGTGCATGAAGGTGGGAGGGGGAAAGTGCAGCCTGCTCGGTGAATGATAGAAGGGCCCCTGGAGCAACAGCATGGATGAGGGACAGAGTGAAAGGTGAGATAAGAAACATGGATGGATCAGGCCATTGAAGTCTCAAAGTACAGACAATAACAGAATATAGTCAACACCTGTGTTTGTCAGTTTTCCATTATTGTAACAAATTCCTGAGATAACTTAAAAAGAAAAAAAAGTTTATTTTTGCTCACAGTTTGAGAGGTTCTAGTCCACAATTGATTGGCCCCATGGCTATTGGGCCCATAGGAGTCAGCACATCAAAACTGCAACTCACAGCAAGTAAAACCACTCACTGAAGGGCCAAGAAGTGAAAAGGAGGAAGAGGAAGTGGCTGGGGTCCCACCATCCCCTTCAAGGGCACCCACACACACACACTCTGACTGAAGACTTCTCACTAGGCCACACCTCTTAAAGGTCCCACCACCTCCTGAAAGCACCAATCTGGGAACCAAGGCTTTGTACTTGGGCCTTTTGGGAACATTCCAATCCAAACCAGAGCAGCACCTCATTGTGTCCTGTCTTAATATTTTCCACAGTTGCTTTATTTGTACAAGATGCGGCATTACAGATATAATTGATTTTCCTATATAATCACTCCATTCTCTTCTCTCACTCCCCCTCATAAGGGTAATCATTATCCTGAATTTCAAGTTTAGTTTTCTTATGCTTTATGACTTTACTACCTATATAAACCATGTAGTATTTTGCATACTTTTAAACTTTATGTAAGCGACATCATACTCTGTATTATATCTTTGCTTTTTACATGAACATATGACATAGAGATTTTCCTGCACTGTTAGCATTCCAGTATATGAATATGGCACACTGTGTTTTTGCACCATTACCAGCAACATAGCAATGACCATTCTGGTACATTTTCCTTGTTTACACATGTAAGATTTTCTCTAAGCACTGGATCTTATTTAGGAAGTGCCAGGATGTAGGCTAATGTACATCTTCGACTTGATTTGTAAAGTCAAATTACTGTCTAGCTAAGTGGCTACACCAGGAATCGGCAATTATTTTCATTTTGCCAAGGCCTCACTAATAATAAATACTTTCAGGTGTTTAAATGGAATAAGTTGATAAGGTAGCATAATGGTTAGGAGCCCCAATTTTGGAGTTAAATTCTTTGTGTTCCAATCCTGGCTTTATTACTTACTACTTGTATGATTTTGGCCCTACTTTCTCTTGCTGGAAGAGGAAAGAGGAAATAGTAACCACCTCGTGCAGTCATACTAGAATTATATTTATTAAAGCATGCAAAGTGTTTAATGCAACATATGGTTAGGGCCCAATAAGGCCTTTAGGACAACACATGTTTAGTGCTCGGCAAGCACGAGCTTAGTTTTAAAAGGTGGAATTGGCCATTCAAATCTTGTCTTCAGTGAATTTCCTGTTCCTTGCCTCAGCCTGGAACTCCTCATACTGATTGATAGGCAATCTTTAAATGTTCTCAGTCACAATCATTCCTTTGCACTTATATGTTGCAAATACCTTCTTTTTGTCTGTGGCTTGTCCTTTTTGGTTTTTATGACATCTTTCCTCATGAAGTTTTCAATCAGAATTCAGTCAAATGTATCATTCCTTTCTTTCCTTTTTTCTCTGTTTAATTCAGTCATCCCTCCATAACCACAGAAATTGGATCCAGGAAACAATCTGTACATGTTCAATAAAACAATCTGTACATGTTCAATAAAGACACAAATTGTTTTCTTTGTCTTTTTCAAATACTGTCCATCTGCTGTTGGTTAAATCCATGTGTAGATGCAGCAGGTGACTGTGAGTCCTCCTTCGTCTAGTCATAAAAATATTCTCCTATATTTTATTATCAAAAGTTTTTAAAGTTTGTTCTTCATCTTTAATATATTAGGCTTTCAACTACCTGAAATTTAATTTTGTGATTAGAACAAGGTAAGGAACTATTTCTCAGTCTTTCCCTTCTGTTCTCTCATAGATTAAGAATCCCTACTCTGAAAATCTAAAATCTTAAATGTTCCAAAATCCATAACTTCTTGAACATTGACATAGCACCTGATCTCATGTGATGTGTCACATTCAGAACATAGGCACATGGATAAGGTATATGTGAAACATAAATAAATTTTATATGTGGACTTAAGTCCCTTCCCCCAAGATATCTCAATAGATACTGCAAACATTTTAAAATCTGTAAAAAAAAAAAAAAAAAAAAAAAAAAAAAGTCCGAAGTCCAAAACACTTCTGGTCCCAAACATTTTGGATAAAAAATACTCAATCTATACTGATTTATGAATGTGGTATTGTTTGCCTGCACCAAATACTTCACTGCCTTCATTACAGTAGCTTTAACATCAGTCTTGATGTGTTGGATTATTCCATTGCTGCAACTGTTGAGATACGAATTCGAAACTTTGGGATGTAGAAATTAAGAAATTATTCTGTGAACATCTTCACAATTAGGTGGTGTTTTAGTCCATTTTCTATTGCTATGACAAAATACCTGACACTGGGTAATCTACAAAGGAAAGAGGCTTACTTTAGCTCATGGTTCTGGAGGTTGAAAGTCCAAGATTATAGTACTGGTGAGGGCTCTGTGCTGCTTCAAGTCATGGGAGAAGCAGACAGCAAGAGGGTATGTGTGGAAGGTAAGGTTTTACCTCACTGCACAACAACCCATTCTCAAGGTAACTAATCCAGAACCTCCAGTGAGAAAGGTATTAGTTCCTCTTACTGACTTCATCACCTGCTTCATCACCTTTCTACAGTGAGGATCAAATTTCAACATGCATTTCAGAGGGGATAAACCTTATTCAAACCATAGTAAATGGGATGACAGACAGACACACAAGTGCCCCCAGGAGTCCAACTTGTCTTTGCTCTGCATCCTGCTCTTCTTCCCAACTTCTGGTCCTGCAGCCTAAGGTTTATTGTCAGACACACGGCTACGATCCACAGAGGAGGTGGCTGCACAAAGCCTAGGGCTCCACACAGATGTCTCCATGAGCTCCTTCCTGGTACTAAGTCACAAATGGACCTGCCCGGCTTCTCAGATTTCCTGTAAACTCTAACTCATCTTCCATGCCAGTGCATTAAGAGGACAGGTTAAAGCTTCTTCTTGGACCCTGTATCTTCTTCACCCAGCCCTTCATTTCCCAGCTCCTCCCACAGGACAAATCCCTTGATACATGACACTCACGGCAGCTCTACTTTCTTGATTGAACCCTGGCCAACACACTGGATATGGTAGAGTGAGCCTTCCCATCTGGGTCTTTTATAATTTCTTCTTCCCTTGCTCTTCCATGTGGCTTTTTCAGTCATCTTGTAAATGATCCAAAAAGATCCAGTTGGAATGGTTTTGAATTTAGTAATTAATTTGGAGAGAAATGACTCTTTAAATAGTAGTTAAAATTTATTTTTCAATTTAAAAATTATTTATTGATATTGTGTGGAAGCACAGATTATTTCTATACTAAACCTATACTCACCAGTCACTGTTGATCCCTTACATTACTTCAAATTCTTGCTTGTATTTTCTCTTAGATTCTATGAAGGCAATCCTATTTCTGTGAACAGTAATGGTTTTATTTTTACAATCCTTATATCTTTCTGTTTTCTGTCTTCCTGTTCTGAATAGGTCCTCCAAATAATGATTGGTTGGAAATTGTAATAGCAGGCCTCTTGCCTTATCTCTGGTATTAAAATGAAAAATTGTAATGTTTCACCAGTAAATATGGTGCTTGCTGAAATTTTGTAAAATATATATTTTGTTCTGTTAAGGAAATCCCTTCTGCTTTCATTTCCTGATTTTTTTTAACATGGAAGAGTATTAAATTTTAACAAATGATTTTTCTGCCTCTACTGAAGTAATTATGTGGGGTTTGGTTTTTATTTTCTCTTTCAATTTGTTAACATTTGAAATTCAAAATCTTGACATTCTAACATTAAACTATCCATGCTTTCCTGGAATAAACCCAACTTGATCATAGTGTGTTATTGTTTTCATTTTTAAAGGTATTGATCTTGCTAAATTTTATTAGATTTTACACTTGTATATTTATTTATTTATTTATTTTTTAATATTTATTTTTTAGTTGTAGGCAGACAGAATATCTTTATTTTATTTTTATGTGGTGCTGAGGATAGAACCCAGTGCCTCACGCGTGCTAGGCGAGCACGCTACCACTGCGCCACAATCCCAGCCCCTATACTTGTATATTTAGAAGTGTGGTTGGTTTACAGTTTTCCCTACTAGCTTTATCTTATTTTGTATTAACATTTATTCTGATCCAATAAAATGAGTTTGGGGTGCTCTTTCTTTCCAAAGATTTGTTATGTTTTCTGAGAGAGTTTATGTGAGACTGGAATTATATATTCCTTGAAAATTTGATAAGACAAACTTGTCAAAAATCATCTGTACCTTATTCATAATGTGGGTAGGTATAATTACTGACTTAATAATCTCTCAAGATCATACAACTTGCCAAGGCCCTGTGGCGCACCCCTGTAATCCCAGGACTTGGGAGGCTGAGGTAGGAGGATCACAAGTTCAAAGCCAGTCTCAGCAATTTAGCAAGGCTCTAAGTAACTAAGCAATTCAGCAAGACTCTGTCTCAAAATAAAATTTTCTTTTTAAAAAACGAGGGGGTGCCCCTGGGTTTAATTACACAGTACCAAAAAAAAAAGGACTTAGGTTATTTATGTCTTCTAGAATTGGCCAATTTTAATAAGTCTCAAATTTATCAACATAGAGTTATACTTGATTGTCCCTTATTACTTATCTTAATTTTTGGTATAATGGTGATTTTGTCCTTTTCCAATTCTGAATTTCAGTGTTTTTAAAGCTATCTTGTGTATGTAATACCAAGCTAAGACTAGCCATAGGAAGCCCAGTTTTATAAGGGTTTTATTAGCCCATGCTTACCACAGTCTTGAGCTGTAAAGTAGGAACAGAAGCAGAAACAACACCACCACTACCTTCCTGTAATTTGTGCTTCTGTCCCTAATTCTTCCCTACAAAGTCGCGTGGCCTCAACTGCGTACTTGTACCTACTTAGCAATCTCTACTCATGCAAATCCAAAGTGGTGGTGTCCATTTTCTCTAATGACTAAGCCCATTCAAGAAAGCAAAAGATGCTGGGCACGGTGGCGCACACCTGTAATCCCAGCAGCTTGGGAGGCTGAGGCAGGAGGATCACAAGTTCAAACCCAGCCTCAGCAAAAGTGAGGCACGAAGCAACTCAGTGAAACCCTGTCTCTAAATAAAATACAAAATAGGGCTGGGGATGTGGCTCAGTGGTCAAGTGCCCCTGAGTTTAATCCCCAGTACCCTCCTCCCCCCAAAAGAAAAAGATAATGTATGTTCTGCCTACCATTTCAGGATCCTGCTTTTCTAATGACACTCAGTCTTCCAAGCCCTTAGCTAACACTCCCCTTCTGATGATCCATCCCAGGGCATTGGCATTCAGAGGTGAGCTCTGTATTCCAGAGTATTCTGACCAACACGAGGAGGAAGAGCCCAAGACTCTCCCTCCACTGGACCTTCCATCAGCGCTTCCTAAAGACATTCTCCGCTTACTCCATAATGTTGTTAACACACGTGAATTGCACAATCCACAGACATTTGGGTGCTTTTCCCGAATGCTATTGAAGAATCTGTATCTCGAGTAATATAAAATGATGGCTCCATTCTATAACACTCTAGTCTACTAACTTTCAAAGAAGATTTAATGCATGTTTGAGCCATGAGCCAAACTAGGAATACAACCACACACACAAATTCAAAGTCAAGTAGCTCGCAGTCAGTGCTGTCATCCACAATATGGAGGAAGAGTTTTCATTACAAAGCAGGACATATCACCATAGTCCTATTTCTAAGATCAAGGGAGGGGGGAAAAAAAACTAGCATAGTTTTGAGAACCAAAGGGGTGCCAAGTCTATGTTTGGTGCTTTCCACACGTTAATCCACTTTCATCCGCATAGCAACACTGGTCAAGGAGTGGTATGAATAAATAAATGCCAGGTAAAATTATCCCCATTTTATATATAAGGAAGCCAAGACTGGTAGCATGACTTGTTCAAAATGATAGAACTAAAAATTAAAGGACAGCTACAAAATAATTCAACTCCAAAATCCATGTAATTTCTTCCATCCTATCAGCTAGAAGGAATGAATACAGATGAAAAGGGAGGCAAGGGGCAGCCAAGGCAATTGTGTAATATTTTATAGTTTAATGAAGGACTTTCACCTGCATTTACTTTTTGATTTGATCCTCACAACATCCTCATATGGCAGGTGGGGCCGGTGATATGATCTTTACTTTACAGGTAAAGATATCGGGGCTCAGAGAACTGAGTGGCTTATACAAGGTCAACCAGCTGCCCGGTGGTGGGGACAGACTTTGACCCCAGCTCTCTGACAGCAAGCATATTTGTAGGCAGCAGAGAAAGGGCAAGAAGGACAGCAGAGGCCTGGGGCAAGTGCTAAGCAAACAAAGTGCATGTGGGGAAAGGAAGCTCAAAACTCTGGCCTCGCCAAGAAAATGTAAGCCTCTATTATTGTGATTCTTTGAATCTTTTGACACTTTCAAGACACACAGGAGAAAGCAGCCTGTGACAGACAGTTTCCCTGCTTCTTTCTTCAGCAGCACTTACTGGAAATGCCTCCTCAAGGGCAAGACTCCCTTTTATGACATTGACAATAGACTCTTATGGAGATGGAGGCTGTAAACCAGAGTCCAGAGGGCCTATCCACCTTCCTTTGATTTCTTCAGCAATGCCAGAATCTTTTTTTAAAAGAATGTGCTCAAAATGAATCAAATATGCTATTCTACAATCTGTTGAGGACATGTAGATTTAACATCAGTCAAGTATATAAGAGCATTTTGTTTTTCCCAGCTATTTAAACTCCACTTAAATCAAGCACCAACTTATTCAAGCCCATGAAGTACAGGCTTTGCCTGTTAATGAACAATTTGCTTGGTGGTTATTGATTCCCACATGGTCTCAAGTGAAAATCAAATCCCCCCCATTGGAAAGTTCCCCTTTTCTCCTACGCCATCAGTCAGGTTTGTTGCCCCTTTCCAAGCCTCACTGAGAAATTGCTTCCCTGAAGCCCCCTTTCTTTGCCCTGGGGATTCTATATACCCTTGACCTTCAAGCCAGCAGTCTTAACCTGTCCACAGGTGGGAGACACAGGCTTTTACATAACTCTACTCAAGTGCCTCAGTTTTCTTTCTTCAGCTGAGATGTTAGGAAATCTGGAAACAAAACCTCATTGCTTTCCATGCCTGGCTGTGGATCAAAATCACCCCAGCACCTTGAAAGAACATACAGACACCTGGACTCTTCCCCGAAAGAATTCTGCTGCAGAGGATCATGTCAAACTCCATTCTGAGGATGCTGTCAGCAAATCTCAACTCTGGAAACAAAAGAGAGAAGAAGGGAGAACGTTCAAAGGGGTGTCAGAGGTGGACAAGCTACTCAGGTGTGAACCTGGGTGACTCACACTCCCAACACTGGGAGGCAAATGAAATTTTGACAACCTGACACATGATGAATTAAGGGCTTTTTTTTTCTGTTTAGATGGAATCATCGTATTGCCTTTTTTTAAAAAAAAAAAATAGTTCCTATCTCTTAAGGAAATGTGCTGAAATATTTTTGGATAAAATGATATGTTTAGAATGTGCTTCAAAATATAAAGAGGAAAAGTCCCCTTGAAGCAAGACTGGCCATTAGTCAATAACTTTTGCAGCCAAGACATTAAGTTCATAGGTGTAAGTCCTGTCCATTATGCTTCTTGGTCTACTTCAATATGGAATTGAAATTTTCCATACTACAAATGAAATCTTCCCAGGTTTGTGAACTATTCTTCCCACACCGTAACATACTCATGCACATACACACGCCTACACAAAACATCCTGTGTACAATATGAATTCAATAATTATTCCCCAGAGGAAAGGAAAATGGGAAGTGAGAACAGGGCATATTTGTACCATGATACAACAAGTTTCAGACTTTTTTTTTTTTTAACTGTGTGTGTGTGGAACTGAGGATTGAACCTCGGGGTGCCATACCATCGAGCTACATTCCCCAGCCCTTCCTTTTTTTTTTTTTAAACATTTTTTAGATGTTAATGAACCTTTTTAAAATTCATTTATTTATATGTGGTGCTGAGAATCGAACCCAGTGCTTCACACATGCTAAGCAAATGCTGTGCCACTGAACCACAACCCCAGCTCAAGTTTCAGACTTTCTTATATGATTAGTACTAGTTCTAGACTGAGGGGCATGGAGGAGTTGTAGCTGACATCAGAGCAGCCTTCTTACCTCTAAAACACAAAAAGATCAGTACTTAGAGCTGCCAAGTACCTTTGTGCATGTTGTTCACTGCACAAAGCTATCACATCTGAAAAGGTATGCTTCCCATCACCAACACTGTCGCTGTTTATAATTATTATGACCACTGTATGTGCAGCAAAACATCTTTTTCTAACAAAATCAGTATATTTAACAACTTTCCAACAAATGGAAGTAAACATGTTGTAGAGTTTCTTTTTCTAATTAGGCACTTACTTATGAACTAACAGTGGACCTGAACTGCCCCCCTGCCTGAGTTTAAATCCTTTCTCCCAAACTTACTCTCTACTGTCTAATCCTCACAAATTACTCAATAGCTCTTCACACAGGTTCCTCTGTAAAATGGACTGGTACAATTACATACCGTGGAGCGATGTTCAAAGCATTCACTGCGTGTGAAATGGCGCTTGACCCACAACAAGCCCTGAACAAAAAATAGCAATCAGCTATCATTGTCGGGTCTGCTCACACGGATCTGCTTTTCTGTGTGCTGTTCAACACAATAACTTATTGCAGTGCATTTCAAAAAGACGACATCTACTCTTTTACTAATCCAAACTACATTTAAAAGAAGACTTTTTCCTAGAACCATCAAGTTTTGGGAAAATGCAGGAAAGCTCAAGCTCTAGGTAGCAGCAGCCAGAGCTTAGGAGCCTCTCTGCCCACAGAGGCTGTGTACATATGCTAATCAGGAGCTCTCAGAAGAAAACTCCTGGGTTTTTCCATCCATCTAACTACTTGGCCAGCATAAACCTGTGATGGGAAAAGGTCCAGTGGGAGCTGCCAGCCATAAAAGGGGTATTACCCACAGGCAGAATAGAGTCAAAATGCTTCCAGAGGTTGAAAGTCTATTTTTAAAGGAAAGAACATAGAGTATGCCTTTAACTCATGTTAAAAATAAACCCAGCCAAGGTCCCTTAAACTTCACACCCCTCCCTCCCACTGTCCTTCCATAGGCCATTCTGCCCCATAGAAAAGAAAGAGTGCTTCTGTGTGCTTCCTTTTATTTCTGCTCATTTCTTTTTTCTTTCTTTCATTTTTTCTTTTTTCCTCTTAGCCAAAAAAGGGCTACTTGGTTTTCAGTTCACAAAACAAGTTGTATTTTCCCTCAAAAATTTCTCAGGGACCCTTACCCAGAGACCAGGCTGAAAAACAATTAAGAATTAGCCCATGTCAGGGCCCAAATTTTTAAAAAATCCACACTGAGATAAGCCAAAGGGAACCCTGCTAGCTTTCCCGGTGGTGCCTGAGAAGTGTCTGCAGGGGATACTGCTCTGGCCAGAAGGTCTGTTACTGACTGCTGCTCAGCGTTGCTGTTTAAGTGCAACTTGTCCTGAGGCCTGGCGGTCCATAGAAACACCGCCTGCTACATGGGGTTCGGTAAATTCCACTGAACAATCACAAATGTCCAATGGGTCATTTTAGTTCACAAACAGTACTGGTCTGTGTAGCAAAAGATCTGTGGTCTGGAGGTTTGGAGGGGGGAATCCTCATTTCTTATTGCACATAGATGGTGGAGGCCTTTCAAGCCCCCACTGGGGGCCAAAGACATTGAAGAACAAAGGCCTGTGCCCAGTGCTAAGGCTTCACTGGGAGAAAAAGACATAATAAAAGAAAGAGTGACTGCAAGCCCCTTGTTAACTTGTAAAAGATTAAATTAAAAACATACATATAGCCCTCAAGTGACAGGAGACACTGACCAGTCTCAAGTCGACCTCTAACCTGCAGGGTGACTTCAGTCAGGTGTCTCCTTTCTCTATCATTCCTTTATCTCTACAGATCCTTGTCTTCTTATGTCTATTTAATGAGAATATGTAATTAGTCAATTAAATCTAATTGACGAAAAAGACATATCAGAGCACGGAAGAAGTTAAAATCGTAGTACAAATGAGCTTATAGAAGCATTGTTTGAACTTAATGAAGGGATGTTGATGCATATCTGGAATGTTCTGAGGGAATGGTTATCACTCCAGAATGAGTTTGAGCTGATTGTTTTCCATTTTTCAGGAAAAGGAAACACTGGGTACAAAAATCCATGTGGGGACACCAGCAATAAACCAAAGGGTGAATTCCAAGCGCTTAAGTTTGGGTATGGTTTGTCCAAGGGTTCCTGGGTTGGAGGCTTGGCCCTCAGTCTGGCAAGGTAGAAGTAAAGTGTAGTGGGACATCATTAGGTCATTGGGGGCGCTGCCCTTGGAAGGGCAAGATGGTTCTCATGGGACATTGAGTCAGTTCTTTAGAGAGTGAGTTGTTACAAGAGCAAGCCTGCCCTCTAAGCCTCTCTCTGGCTTCCAATCAGGCAGCCTGAGCTCACCCTCACATACATTTCCACCATTGTGGGATGCTCCCCATCAGGCCCTCACCAGAGCCAAGCTAATGCTGGCATCATGCCCTTGAACCTCCAGAACTGTGAGCTAAATAAATTTCTGTTCTTAATAAAGTTATCCAGCCCCAGGTATTTTATTACAGTAATGGAAAACTGACTAATACACCAGAGTTCCCTCCCTATAAGAGCTCAGCCTCAGAGTCTATGGAACTCCTGCAAGGGATCTTCCACATGCTCACTGACATTGTCTGAGACCCACTGAAGACTCTGTTTCCCCCATATGTACCAGCGACTATTTTTGAAGTGTATGTTGGTTGGTTGTGATTAGTAAAACACAACACATAAATTATAGACTTGTCATTTGTACATGTATTAATAAACTCATTTGAAAACATGCCTCAAATTAAATCAATTGTCAACATGTATTTCCTGATCAATCAATTCTAAAATTATGACTTCTCTTATCTAGGAACTCTGAATTTTAACACATAGCTTGTTGCCATAAGTTGACCTCTGTTAGATTAGTTCATTCTGGAAAATGATGGAACACTGATACACATCAGCAATTCAAATTTGTCTACTGAAGCGAAGCCGACAAGCAAGTCTATATCAAAACATTTGAGACTGTAACTATTGATTTGTTTATTTGTGTTGTCATGGGAAGGACTGAAGACAGCTTACAAAGATCCATACAATTCAGGAAGAGAATCAGTTACATACAAGTGAGGGAGGAGAGGAAAAAATAAAATAAAATAAAAACCAGGGTAGAACAGTGATTCACAGTGGTAAGGTTAATATCTAAAAAGCACCTCATGAAGTCCCACATGCTTCCAAGCACCGGTTGGTCCATTTGGCATTGCCCTTTGTAAGCAGAAGAAAAAAAGGGAGATGGGCATGGAGGCACATGCCTATAATCCCAGCACTTTGGGAGGCTGAGACAGGAGAATCACTAGTTCAAAGCCAGCCTCAGCAATGGTGAGGTGCTAAGCAACTCAGTGAGACCCTGTCTCTACATAAAATAGGGCTGGGGATGTGGAAAGAAAGAAAAAAGGAACCATAATCAGGTACATAATCCATAGTATCTGCTAAATAAATACATATCCACTTTCACCAGATGCCCAACTCTTTCTGCTGCAAGAAGAGAGAAATTTCAAAAAAGAGTAGCACTCCCAAAAGCATGCCTGTTGGAACAGATCAAAAAGTTTTAGCCAAAGTCCTCATGCCAAAAGCTGATTCAGTAATAAACTTGGTACAGCATTTCTTTAATGATGAGGAAGTACTTTCCCAACACTCAGTGAAAATTGTCTTTGCCCTCTTCTTTACGTGGGGAAACAGAGGCAGAGAGGGTGGTTTGCTTCCATTGCATATACCAAGTCAATGACTAAGATACAAATGGAACCTGTTCAGCCTAGCAAAATATAATTCTCTGTCTCATCTTACTTCCATATGTGCATTTTTGAATTATGATGATAATTATTCTGAATTATAAAAAACCTTCAAGGACTTCCTCATGGTGATTTTTTAATTCCATTTCATTCTCTTACATCTTCCTGTGCAGGACACACACTCCATTCTTCATTCTTGCCAGGTCACTCTGAGCTCTCAGAGGAGTAGAAGATAGATGACCTTGACAAGGGAAGATGTCACAGAACTGGATAGAGTGGCCAAGCTGGAAGATGTGGGGATGCACCATGGAGGTGGCCTCGAGTCAGCGTCTGGAGACAGGATGGGTTTCCAGCTTCTGACTCAGTACCTCTCCATTTACCTGAGTCCAGAAATAAGTCTGTGGAACAACCGCTTTCCAGGGGCACCTGCAAAGCAGAGTCCATTTCATCACTCACAAAGCAAGGGTGCAGTGAGTGTCTTCCAGGTACCAGGTGCCAAGCTAGGAAATCAAAGGCACAAAGGTCCAGGTCATGATCCCATGGAAACTGCATCTTTGCCGGGAGAGAGCCCACAGCTGAGCAGCCCCAGCACCTCAGCTCTGGTGACATCACCTCATCCCTGTCTCTCCAACCTGCAGTAACTGCAGCTTCTTACTGTGGCTAATCTCTAGATTGCCTTATATCCACTATTTGCCTTTTCTGCTCTCTAGTACCACTGTGGTCAGATCCCTGCATCAAATTTCCTCCTGTGAGCTACTGGGGTGGCATCGGTTTTCCTGACTGGACTCTGAAAGAGTGTTGCATCTGCTAAATAGAATAATAATACCAATTGGGCTACTTCATAAGATTGTTATAAAATTAAACGAATTCATGTATTTTAAGTGCTTGGAACAGAATCTGGTACACAGCAAATGCAGCTCCATTGGAACATACAACCAAGGCACCTTTTCTAGATCTCAGGGTAGGGATCCCTGGAGCTTTAGGATGACAAAGACCAAACCAGGTAAAGAGAAGGGAAGAGAAAGAAGGATCAGACAGCTCAGCCTCCAGAAGGTAAGAGAGGGCAGGGTATTCCAGGAGCCAGGAAAGGGAAGAGGTTTAGAAAGAGCAGGACAGGGGATGGTAGCAGGTGACGGAGTTGGGCCTGGAAGCAGCACCAGGCTGGAGAGAACAGAGCATGTGAGACTTTGCCCTGAGGACAGCAGGGAGCCAATGGAAATTTTAGTTAGTAGCATGACACCTTCAAATTCATGTTTTAGAGGACTGTGCTTTCTTTCAGCTATAGTATGGGAAATGTATGGAGTGGAAAGGAGAGATGAGAGAATGACTGGGAACACTATTGGGAAGCTGTGGCAGGTGTCCAAAGAAAAGGTACCAACTTGGATGAGCACAGAGATGGCGAAGGCAGAGGAAAGTGGAAAGGGCCAAGTTCTTCCAGAGGTAAAAGTGATTGGCTATGGGATCTGGGAGGAGGCATCCAAAATAAAGGCCCTGTTTCTGGCTTGCGTGACTGCCCAAGAGCAAGCAGCACGGCACAGTTAAATGACAGCCTTCATTCAACCCCAGCTCTGCACACGACTAGATGTCAAATTGGAGCAAGACAGCAATTCACTTTGTGCCTCTGATGTGTAAAATGGAGACTGTAATCGCAAGTCGTGTGTTGGGCTGTGGAAGAGGTCACATGAGGTAAAACATGCCAAGTGCTTGGATCTGAGCCTAGGATATCATAAGCACCCTTATCTTGGCCACCATCACAGAGACAAAGATCTCGGGGGAAGGTGTACTCTCGGGGGGTAGGAAAGTCCTGGTTCTGTTCAAATGTGTTGAGTTTGGGGTGTCAGTGGAGTCAGAGACCAAGTTCTAGGCTGGAGATGTCAATTTCATTTTGCATCCATCAGTAGCAGAGCTGGTCACTGAAGCCATGGGAACTCATGAGGTTGTCCAGGGAGCGTAGGGAAAGTGAGAAGAGATCAGCACCACAGGACACAACCTGGAGGAATGTCAACCATCTTCAGGACATGAGGCCAAAGAGGCAACCAGAGAAAAACTGAGCAGTATGAAGGCAGGCAGCAGTGCCACCGTCCAGCTGTGCGTGGAAGACAGAGATGGTGACAACAGCAAGAAGGGGAACAGCAAGGAGTTAATGGTGTGGCTCAGTTTCTTCATCACCTGCACTGGCCAGAGGCATGTGGCATGGGAGCAAGAAGCCAGTCTTTGTCCACGTGCAAAAGAGCAGACACCAGTCGCCATCTGTGACTGATCCAGAAGCAGACGACAGTCCACTTCAGTGACTGGGAACAACACGGTCCAGCTTAACCTGGCCACTCCGTTGACTGCCTGATCTTTTCCTGACCATGTGAAAACTACAGGACAAATATTCCTATTGAGTCCAAATTGCTGCTACAATGGAGTGCAAGCATGTGTCACCCACCTTCTCCTGAACATACAGACTTTTGTAAGTTCTTCGCCTCCTTCCCATGTCCACAAAACCCTTTGAGTATGCATAACTTTAAATTTTCCTTTTTTGCTAAAGACTGATTCCAGAAAGTTGTTCCATAGGTTTTATTTATTAGATTCTGAGGCCCAGCTCAAGGCCTCACTCCCAGGACTCCGAGAGCAATGCCCACATGCTACAGGCTCAGGTCTTCGCTGGAGGATGCCAGGATGAGCACTGATGTTCAGCACAGAGAAAAGAAACTGCTTTATATTGTCTAATACAACAAAGTGGGAGGTGTTATTTTTATACGCATCATAAAAGCCTCCTACCACATAGTTTTGAGAATGGTGAAAATAAAACAGAGTATTTGTCTCTTGAATCTAATTTATTTATTTATTTTCTTAGAAAAGTTCAGCAATGAACTCACCCCAACATTTTGGCCTAAGAGAACCTGTGCATTTAGAATGACACAGTAATATCTTACCCTAGGGGGAAAAATTATTCTAGCAAAATGAAATGTTTAGCCTAAGGTGAACTGGCTCCATTTCTCATGCCTCCTTCTACAAGGTTAATTGGGTTGCTGAACTTCCACAAACCCAGAAGAAAGTACTAAATAGTGCCCAATCCATCCCAGAAAGAGGTATCAAGAAAAGACTGATTATCCATTCCAAGACTGACTAGGCTGAAAGTTGGTAAATATTATCAAGTTAATGATCCCCCATTAAAAAAAAAAAGTGTATAATTTTTTAAATCTCCAAGAAAAATAAGACACATTAGCATAATGATTTTGTTATGCAGCAACACATTAATGGCGATTCACTCTTGTGGAACATTCATGCTAAAATTAGGAAATGGTAGCACATTCAAACACCAACACAAATGCAAGCCCTAAATATAGATTATATGCCATCTGGATGCCAAGAGCTTGCCTCGGTACATTACCCAGCAGACCAACCCAGAGAAGAGAAATAGCTTTGAAAAATACAGAAAAGAGATTTGCTTAGTATTTTATTTGATATAACATCAAGTCACAGGATGAGGAGTCATCTGTTTCATGGACTATTTATGACTCAGATGTTAACTCTGCTACTGTCTTTAAATACATGGAGAGAAAAGAGAGATTTTCCCCTAGAAACTCAAGAGTTTTGCTGAAGCAGGCAGTTCACAGATAGTGCCACTCAGTTGTTTAAAAATGTATTTTTTGAAATGAACAATAAAATAATATTTATGTAGACCATCATTACTAATACAATAAATAATGTTTTGATTTGGTTTTTATATTCACCACATTTGCACAATAAACAGGGCTGCTGCTTCTATTCCTCCAACATGATTTAAAACTCTAGCACCACAGGGACGTGGTCTTTTGCAAGCATTGTGCTTTGTACACTCACTAAAGGACTCTTCCGTGTTTACAAAACAACATCCGTTTTTCCAATTTCAGCTTTGCTTGTTAACAAAGTAAAGTAGATGTTTCTCAAGCCAAAATGTCCCCTTTGTTTAGGACTGGAGATTTCTCATCTGGATGAGAAAATGAAATCCACTGATGAATACAGAACATCACTAGCCTGCAGTAAAGTCTCCTTGTGACAAGCCTATGGTGCACGGAGCCATGGCATCAACAATGTACTCGCAGAAAGTCAACAGTGGCTATTTGCACTTGATCTGTTCCCCCTATTTAGAAGATTTTTGTGGCATAAATAGATTCGAGAGATTGCAAAATGTGTGTTTATGACTGACCTTTATGCTTTCAGAATTTGTTTGGAGTAATCAGGCGTGCTACCCTGGATGTGTGGGTTTCTTTCTGTGCAAACTGTTGGAACTAGGGACAATCAGCAGGATGAAGGAAGTTTAATCTAGACCCTGGGTTGACAGAGAAGATTGCCCTGGGTCTACAGTCAGGGTGCTTTAGTCCTCTTTGTGGGACAAGTAGTCAGGTCTGTAGATTCCACTTGAAACCTTCCAGTGGCTCTTAATTACTCAAATAAAACTCCTTAATTTAGCTAACAAAATCCTGCAAAATCAGACCCATGCTCAGATCTTACCAACCCTATTATGGGCTGCAATGTGCCCCTCTAAAATCTATATGCTGGAGTCCTGACCCCCAGTATCTCAGAGGGTGATGGTATTTGGAGATTGAGTCTTGAAAAAGATAATTAAGGAAAAAGAGGTCATATGAGTGGGCCCCAATGCAATAAGACTATCATTTTTACTTATTTTTATGTATTTATCTGCTGGGAATGGAACACAGGGGCATTCTACCTCTGAGCTCCATTCCTAGCCCTTTTTGTTTTTTTATTTTGAGACAGAGTTTCACTAAGTTTTTGAGGCTGGCCTAAAACTCATGATCCTGCTGCCTCAGCTCCTGAGTCACCAGGATTACAGGTATACAACCACCATACCTGATTCAACTGTTATCTTTGTGAGAAGAAGAAATTGGAGCACAGGCACATAAAGGAAAGACCATATGAAGACAAAGGGAGAAGACAGCCTTCTGCTAGCCAAGGAGACAGGCCTTGGAAGAAACAACCCTTTCTGTACATTGACCCCAGACTTGTAGTCTCCACTGTGAAAAAAAATACACTTCTGGTGTTTAAACAATCCAGTGCATGTTACTTTGGTATGGGAGCCCTAGCAAAAGAATGCAGGCCCACTCACAGGCTCCCTGTCTGAGCTCCAGCCATCCTTGCCTTCTTGCTCTTTCTTTGAACATACCTGAGTTGTTTCTCTTGTGGGTCACTACCAGCTTCTTCTGTTAATTGCCATACTCTCCTATCCTCTGTATCCCTTCATAAGCTTCCTAAGAACTAGCACTGTCTACCTCGTTCATCATGTTACCCTCAAGTCAGAGAACAGAGCCCAACACTTAGTAGATGACTCAGGAAATAGTTATTGAATGAAAGAAGGAATAAACACAAAAAAAAAAAAAAAAGAAGGAATAAACAAATAAATAGCAACAGAAAAAATTTAAAGTCACTAAAATCAATTAATTGGAATCAAATACCTGCCACAAGGGGAAGATACAATAATAGAGTTGGTTGAAGCAAACAAAACTGAACTGAAAAGGGCAAACAAAAAATACTCAATTTGCAAAATTTAATTTTTTAAATTTTATTCCAACTCTCTATGATCCTGACAATAATGACCCAATTTCCAAAAAACAAAGCAGAAGGGAACATATTTGGATTATTAAAAGGGACGACCATGTGCAGAGTTCTACCTGGAGAGGACAATTAGAAAGAAGAGCATCAAAGCAACCACTCTTCCTTGTGTTCCCTTTGGTACTGTTCAAAAATTTTACCCCAGTGCACATATCACCTCCAAAAAGAATCTTAATAAAAGGTAAAGCAAAGAACTGAGCAATTCCTTTCCTTAAGGATGTCATTGCAACCCCAGCCATTTCCTCAGCTGCCCCCAAACACAACTTCATTCTGCCATCTGCCTCCTTGTCCTTGTGGATGATGCTGGGAAGGCACATTGCCTTCTCCCCACATCCACTCCATGTAATTCTCTGTATATCCAAAATCTCTTGGATATTCCTGTGTCAGGTGAATCACTTCAAATTATATTGTTGGTCCAACCCATCTGCTCACCTGGAGCTTCTTGAAGACAGAGACATGGTCACTACAGCCACGACTGAGCCCATGAAATGTGCTCCATACATACTGTCGAGTGAGTCTGAGTGAGTCAATGTGCAGAGCTCAGCTCCTACCTAGTCCCCAGCTTGCCCATCCAGCTCCTTGTTCTTCTGCTGATGTCCTCTAAGTCTTTTCTATCCACACTTTCAGCTCCAGCAGTCAATCTCCTGCAGCAAATCTTTCAAGAGGGAAAAGGGAGCAATCAGCTCAATCATACTCTCTTCACCTGGAGCTCAAGTTGAAGATCATTCTACTTACCTGAGTTGATAGAAGAGAAAAATCCAAGGAACATTTTAAAGGCCGAGTAGGCTGTTTATCCATTCATTCTTGAATATAATTCACATACCATAAAATGCATCATTTTTAAAGCATAGAGTTCAATGGTTTGGTATATTCACAAGGTTATAAAAACCATGAAAATAAAGCCCATGTCCATTAACGGCCTCTTCCCAACTCCCCTCTCCTGGTGACCCTAGCCACCACTAATCTACTTTATATTCATGGATTTGCATGTTCTACACATTTTATATAAATGGGATCATGCAAAATCAGTCATTTGACTATGACTTTCTTCATTTTGCACAATTTTTCAGGGTTCATCCAAGTTCTAGCATGTATCAGAACTTTATTCTTCTTATGGCTAAATAATATTCCATTGTATGGTGACACCACTTTTTGTCTATCTGTTCTTCAGCTAATGGACATTTGAGTTGTTTCTATTCTGTGTCTATTGTGAATAATGTTTCTATAAAACCCATGCACCCATTTCTGTATGAACATGTTTTCAATTTTAACATTCTGGGTCATGAACACACATAACATTGTGTTTGCCTTTCTGAGGACCCACCAAACTGGTTTCCACAGCAGCTGCACCATTCCACATTCCCATCAGTAATATGTAAGGACAAGGCATTTTTTAGTGACTAGATAGTTACAAATGAAGAACATTTTCCTTTATAGACTGTCCAAGGTCAAAAGAGAGGAAAAATGTATTTTATTCAAAAGGAGATGCTTTATTACAGAAACAAATAGCTTAAAATCCTGCTGGTTCATTTTTCATCAGTTTTACCATGACCTTGCTCAGTTCACATGCTGACCATGGATGGGTTCAGTCTTAACATGAGTAGCCTGGATCCCCAGGGAGTCTTTTCTCAAGCAATATAAACCCCTTCAAGATGTCATTTAATGTGTGTAATATTACTTCCTATTCAGTGGGGAGGAATAGATCTTGCTTTGCCCACTTGGCTTTTATCTCTGGAAAAAAGTTTTCCAAAAGATGGAAAACTCAGTCTTATTTTCAACCACAAAGCTGTCTGAATGGATTTCATCCATTACTTTAGTCTTTATTAAACTTTCAAATAAGGTAAATTTTATATGTCCAGGAGACTCTTTGAGGTTAAGAAGGCATAGCGGTGCTCACACCCATGTTCCACAAAATGAGAGGCACCTGCTGCAATCAGTAATTATAAGTACCAGAAGGCCACTACCTACACTGTCTGGCAGCCAGAACCCACCACCACACTGGCAGATACCAAGTTCTTTATCTCCCTGAGAGCAAGCAACATGGATTAGGATTGATAGATGGATAGATAAATCAGAGAACATGAGATGAGGTAGTCTGTCAATCAGGATCCCTTGGCAGGGTGACCAGGGATGCTCTCTTTCCTGAGGTTATGGGGAAGTGCTCTGAGTATTTCAGGGTGCCAGCCAAGAGGTGGCATCCTATGATGAACCTGAAATGCAGGGGAAAAGAGTGACCACAAGCACTCAGAGTGGGCCAGGTTCCAGACCCTTCCCAATGCATCTCTGAGCCTCCATTCTTCCACCTCTAATGTGAAGAGGGGTCATTGCACTGGCTGAGAGGATACATGCTAGAATATTGCTGTCAAATCAATAAGAAACTATCCGTAAACTCAAAGGTAGTAGTTCTCAAAGTTGAGAATTTATCTATTTTATTTATTTTTCTTTTGTTAAAACACAAACTACTTAGCCTCCTCCCAGAGGTTCTATTTATAGGTCTGGGGTAGGCCCTAGAATTCCTTTTCTTACAGCTTTCTAGGGGATGCTGATACTGCTAGTAAGCGCAGTTTGAGAACCTCTTGCTAAAGCAGAGGATAAATTCCAGTTAGAGCTATCATGGGCAATCATGAGGCATGTCCAGAAAAGCAAGAAAATTATTAGGATACATTATGCTTGTGTTGCCAATAGCTTAGGGTTTTGATGAGGCCCTTCAAGCCAGGAAAAGCAGAGACTGACTAATCAGGCATTTTTGAACAAGCCCAGTCTTCTCACTGAAAAGAAAGACTGAGACCAAACCTCCCATTCCCTGGTTGCCCTTGGCCTGATAGTTTTGGCGTTCCCTCTTCCCAGAGGAGGAATCACATACTCTAGTCCACATGGCAGGGGAGGATCAGAGCTGAGGCAAATGCCCACCAACTGAGGCTAGTCGCTGCCTCTCCTGGAGTCCTTCCTATAGGTAGAAGTCTCTAAGGTTTTAAACAGATTTCCAGTGACCAAGACAGCCTGGTTTGGGGGAAAACAACTGAAAAATGGAACACTGCAACAGAATACAGAGCCTGGAAATTGACCCACACAAATATAAATAGTCAACTGATCTTTGAAGGAGCAAAAGCAATACCATGCAGAAAGGACCGTCTTCTCAACAGAAAGAAGCCTCAACAAGTGGTGCTGAGACAGCTGAAAATCCACATGCAAAAGAAAAATTCTGAACAAGAAACCTTACACCTTTCAGAAAAATTGACTCAAAATGAATCACAGAGCCAGGCACTGTGGTAACCACCAATAATTCCAGCCACTCAAGAAGCTGAAGCAGGAGGATCAAA
This sequence comes from Geosciurus inauris, assembly GCA_004024805.1. Taxonomy (NCBI): domain Eukaryota; kingdom Metazoa; phylum Chordata; class Mammalia; order Rodentia; family Sciuridae; genus Geosciurus; species Geosciurus inauris. Next base: position 28,483 of record PVHX01011281.1, read on the forward strand.
AGTTCGAGACCAGCCTGGGCAATTTAGCAAGACCCCGTTCGAAAGAAAAGATAAAAAAGGGCTGGGCATGCAGCTCAGTGGCAAAGCATTTGCCTAAGTTGTGCAAGACACTTGGTTCAATCCCTAGTACAAGGAAGGAAGGAAGGAAGGAAGGAAAGAAGGCGGAAGGAGGGAGGGAGGGAGGAAGGATGGATTACAGACCTATGTATAAATGCAAAAAAAAAAAAAGAAGAAGAAAGCCAGGCATGATGGCGCATGCCTGTAATCCCAGCACTTTGGGAGGCTGACAGGAGAATTGTGAGGTCAAAGCCATCCTCAGCAATGGCGAAGCGCTAAGCAACTCAGTGAGACCCTGTCTCTACATAAAACACAAATAGGACTGGAGATGTGGCTCAGTGGTCGAGTGCCCCTGAGTTCAATCCCTGGTACCAAAAAGAAGGAGGAGGAGGAGGAGGAAAAGGAGGAGGGAGAAGAAACTGCCTAATGACAGACAAAAAGAAACAAACAATAGTTAAGTGACTACTCGGTGCTAGTATCACGCCAGGTACTTTAGCTTATCACATTAACTCTTTTTTTTTAAATTTTTTTTAGTTGTAGATGGATGCAATATCTTTATTTTATTTATTTATTTTTATGTGGTGCTGAGGATCGAACTCAGTGACTCACACATGCGAGGCAAGCGCTCTGCCACTGAGCTACAGCCCCAGCCCCATCACATTAACTCTTAACTGTACCAGAGGGTGTTATTATCTCTAATTTATAAACAGTGATTTTTTTTTTCACTGATGAAGCACAGTTTCCCATTTGAGGAGATAAAGTACATGGAAGAGGGTACCCTGGGACCCACTCTTGCCTTCCATGTTCTCTACATCCTTGAATAGGAAGCTATTGGGCCATGTAGAAGGTGAATTTCACTGCAGTTAACCCAGACCCTGTGGCAAGTGCACAGAAGCACCCTCAGGCTGCTTAATGAACATGGCAAGTGTCACTGAGGAGTACAGCACACCCTGAATCAGAAGTGATATTTTTCCTAGATGGTGGAATGGGATGAACATTACCCTAGGTACATGTATGACTGCACATGTGGTACAACTCTATACCATGTACAAGCAGAGAAATGAAAAGTTGTGCTTTATTTGTATACAATGAATCAAAATGCATTCTGCTATCACATATAACTAATTAGAACAAATTTTTTCAAAAATTTTTTTAAGAAAAGAAGTGAATTTTTCCATTGGTGGAACCTCTCTTTTGACCTAGGAGCTCACTGAACAGCTAACATCAGATGATACTTTTATGTGAAAAATGTGATATACTATGCCCTTTGGTTTAGTGACACCATGATACCCAGACTAGAAATCAGCATCAAATTGTCAAACAAATTCCATGAAAAAAATGGTGGCTTTGAAAGTGATGTCAGAAAGAATTTTCCCAAGATTTGTTTTCTGTTAGTAGAAGACGTTTCAACTTTAGCTTGAAATGACAGCTGATGCATTACATGGAAGGTAGTAAAATATCATCCTCAGAGCAATGGTCCTGATCCCCTATAGGACCTCCCCCTGTATCCTGCCCCTCACACACCAAAGAGACTCTCATATGATAAGCTAAGAGAACCAATCAATATAAGGCCCAGTTGGAACTGAGGGCTAAAAACCTGTAGGGAAGAAATTCATAATTCAAATGAGCAATTACCTCCTGGAAAGTAACCAGAGCCAACTCTCCCAACTCCCTCTGAAGCTACAGTCTCTACACACACACACATACACACACACACACACACACACACACACCTTATTTAATAAAACTACTTTCAAGAGAGGAAGCAATCTAAGGTTAGTCATTCTCACTTTAGCATGAAACAAATCCAGTGTACATCAGCTTTCACAGGAATGAGTTTATGAAGCCATAGTGGAATGATTGTCTTTGAACTCTATTAAGGGAGCTGAAGGTGTAGCTCAGTAGTAGAGTCCTTGCCTAACATGCACAAGGCCCTAGGTTGGATCCCCAGCACTGAAAAAAAAAAATTTAAAAATGTGTACTCTATTAAGGACATTTCAATGGAACAGTTAATACAAAGCAGAGAACAACTTCCCAAGTCTACCTATGCATAAAGGCAGCCCTGATTCCAGAATGATAAATGAAAGTCTTCAGTGCCACTCCCAATGGAAAGCAATTCAGATTAATTCTCAGACATTGAGTGAGAACTATAATTTGTCCTTTCAAGGATTCACTGATTTTAATACCTTCCTCTTCTCCTCCAGGCCCAGGAAATAGATTTCTGATGGCCTGTAGGTGTCAGTCCTGCAGGACCCATTCTCACTGACACCTGCCCTCTCCACTTCAGATGCCCCCTCCGCTTGCCAGATTTGAAAGCACACAGCAGAAGCTACAGGGCCAAATGTGGCTGTGAGTCTTTCAACAAGTGTTCGGTGAGCACGACCCCCAGAGCTGAAAGCTGATAGCTTGGTGACACATGGCCAGTGCCCCGGAGACTCCCTCCTCTCTCATCAGGAGGAAGTTCGAAACTCTGAGTCGGTGGAAAATTCAGTCCGTTCCAAGCAAGAGGCACAAGTGTGCTCCCAAAATGAATCCTGGCATTTGGAAAGTCCCCAGGCATTATAAATATCATCTTTTTGAGGTGAGAGTGTGTGTCAGGGAGAGAAAGACGTGGCAAGCGTATGCGTGTGAGTGAAGACAGACAGGCCAGCAGCTCCCGGTGCCAGGAACACAGGGCCAGGCATGGGGAAGAGGGCTTGGGACTCAGCTCAGAATTGTTTACCCATCCCTCCCCAGAGAAAGCGGGGAAGGGAATGGGAAGGAAATGGGGGAAAAAATGAGAGAAGGAGAGGGAGATGATTGGGGTGGGAGAGGAAGTGGAAGTGTAGAGACTTCCTGGACCTGACTCAAGAGGCCCCAGAGACAGAATGAAAAACTGCAAAAATGTCGTATGTCTCTCCACCAGTTACAGTGATTAATTTCTGTGTTAATTATGCTTCACTGGCCACTGTCTCCTAAAGCACCCACCTTCCCATGACAATGCCAAGGCCAGCCCACCATCTTGGAGCCTTCTGCTTCTTGCCACTTCTTGGCCTCAGCCCCTTCTTGGTCTCAGGGCCCGATGGCCAGCCTCGGTGGTGGAGGACTGGGATGATGGGAAGTGATGGACCCCAGGAAGAGTCTTGGACCCACATGGCCCCAGGGCAGGGGCTCTTCACCATTTTTGTGCTATCCTCCCCTTCTCAGAATAAAGGCCTCATAAAGCTCAAAAATGGATCTCCCTGGCTTTCTCACCTGAGTTGGCCATTCACACTAACCCTGGAAGTCTGGTCACTTTTGAACCTGGTCCCTCAACATCGCTGAGATGGAAGTGAGAGCTTCATGTCCCACAGAATCCCTGCACAGTCCTACAAAGGTGTTTTGAAGTAGCCCTCTAAATCTGTAATTTTAAGCAAAATCCCTTGACCTCACTTTTAAGGCCATATATAAACTCAAAAATAAAAATAAAATTAAAAATCCGAACAGCACATTTGAAGAATGTAATACTCAAATTCTCAGTGCTTCCTTGTGGTTTCTAATAGGACTTTTTTTATTGTTGTTATTATTATTGGGTTTTTTTTTTTTTTTTTTTTTTGGAAAGTGTTGAGAGGACCTTTTATTTTTCCTTTGAAAGAAAGGTGTGATATTTTTAAATGAAAAAGGAAAGCTTAAAGGACACCAAGCACATTGTTATAGTTATCAAATAGTTAAATAATATGATAAAGCAATATTGGGACTCTTTTATCAATGCTTTAAATAAGATCATCTGGTGAAGGTCTAGTAACTATCCTCTTTTTTTTTTTTTTTTGGTACCAGGGATGAACTCAGGGGTACTCAACCACTGAGCCACATCCCCAGCCCTATTTTGTGTTTTATGTAGAGACAGGGTCTCGCTGAGTTGCTTAGCGCCTCGCTGTTGCTGAGGCTGGCTTTGAACTCGCGATTCTCCTGTCTCAGCCTCCCAAAGTGCTGGGATTACAAGTGTGAGCCACCGCGCCCGGCTAGTAACTAGCCTCTTTTCAAAGAGGGCAGGAGAAGCAAAGTTTCCAAAGGTCTGCAAGAACTACCAGGTGGCATGAAAAAGGCCTGTGGTTTCTATGGCAACAAGGCCGCAGGTGCACCCCATCCCACTGGGGCTTGTTGCCTACGTTCTTCATAGAAGCAAATGCCAGATTTCAGTGAGAGGTTAAGACAAATAAAGATGCACTTGTTTCCCATCCAAACTCATAAACCAGAATAAAGAATACAAAGGGAAGGATGCCACTGGGGTTATAATCACAGTAACAGACGCAATGATAACAAAGCAACCTCTGCTCCAAGAACAAAGGTAACAATGACTGCTGCCTCCTCTCTGGACTCCACGCCAGCCAGGTGCTTCCCAGACATATTCCCTTCATCCTCACTCTGAGCAAGGCATTATTTTGCCTAGTTTACAGATGAGGAAACTGAGGCTTAGGGATATCAGGGAACTCATCCAGGATCACAGAGGATGAACGAATGAGCCAAGAATGGAAATCAAGGCTGTGACAACTCAGCCTACGTTCCCTGGGTCTCCCCAAAGGAGATGGATGAGTGTGTGTGTGTAAGAGAGAAGAGATACGTGTTCAGCAGTACCATTTCCTTTTTCTCATCTCTGCCCAAAGAACTGGACTAGTTTAAACAGCTGGGCTTTCAGCCATCTTGAATATCCATTTCCCTCTTATCAATGTTTGCTCAATCCTTTTCAGTTCAAGGATCATCATGCTTCACTTATTCCATGAAAGTTGGGTCCCGACTGTGTGAACTGACTTTGGAAATTCAAAGATAAATATGTTCCTCAACATCAGGATGTTGAGGAGGCTTATAGCTGTTGGAGAAAACAGATACACAGACAGATAAACATGATATATAGCCATTAGGAGTCAAAATGCTTTATACAAAAAGAATTCAGCCAGGCACAGTGGTGCACACCTGTAATCCCAGCGCTTTGGGAGGCTGAGACAAGAGAATCGTGAGTTCCAAGCCAGCCTCAGCAATGGTGAGGTGCTAAGCAACTCAGTGAGACCCTGTCTCTACCTAAAACACAAAATAGGACTCAGTGGTCGAGTACCCCTGAGTTTAATCCTCGGTACCAAAAAAAGAAGAATTCATTGAGTCATGTAACTGAAAAGTTCAAGAGGTAAACAGGCTTCAGGCATGGTTTGATTAAGGTGCCATCAGTGTTACGCTAGAAAGTCTGTAATGATTAACTGAATCTCTTGAGAAAAGAAAGCCATGGTTGATTTTGTTGATTTTCATGACGTAAATATGTTCATTATGATCTATCTCATGTTACCAATATGAAGTCGCTGAAGACAGAATTGGGAAGGGATGTGCACAGTCACTCTTTGGTGCAGGGTAGCTGCGGTGTGCTATTTCTGTTGTCAGTTTCTCCACAGCTCTCTCAGTTCTTCCATCCTCTGGATGCTGGTTTTGTCCCAATGATACAATCAGAAACTGGGACTATATACTTTCTTGCTATCTGTCTAACAAGCTTCTCTTCCAGTAACCATCAAAAAAAGTAATAATAAATTCCAGGCTTTCTGAAATAATCACGGTACCCAAGGAATATAGCTCCCAATTGGCTTAGCCATGAGACACATATTTGAATAAGTAATAGCCACTGTCTCCTAAAGCACTTACCAAGTGCTCCTGTTGGCTAGTGCTATGGTCTGAATCTTATTATCTACCCCCAAGTTCACGTGTTGGAACCTAATACCCAATGTGATAGTAACAAGAGGTAGGGCTATTTCAAAAGTGATTAAGTCGTAAGGGCTCTACCTTCATAAATGAGATTAGTATCCTTATAAAAGAGGTTGAAGAACACCCCCTTTATCTCTTCCACCATGGACTCAGCATGAAGGTACTATGTGAGGAACCAGTCCACATCAGACACCAAATCTGCTAGCACTTTGATCTTGGACTTTCTAGTCTCTAAAACTATGAGTGGATAAATTTCTATTATTTATAAATTACCCAGTCTAAGTTATTTTGTTATAGCAGCACACATAGACTAAGACAACAGAATTAGCACCAAGGCCCTGTCCTCTAGATGGTACCATTATCAACAAGATGAGAAAATAGCCTATTCATATTTATCCATTGTAGTACCTGTGTTGACCAGGAATGAAGGTCTTCAGAACTGAGATCTTCTTACTCCATTCTGGAGTGTTAGTTGCTGATGGCTCACAGTCAGTTTCCTCCAGGCATTGTCCTGGTCGAAAGGAGCTTCCAAACCCATGGATTCTGCCTTGTTTGAGAGGAAACTGCCTCTGTTGGCTGGTTGATGAATTAGTACAAGAGCCTGACACTCTGTCAATTCAGACATCTCTGAAGGGTCACCCTAGCTCAAGAGCTCCCGAGAGGGAATCATATTAGGCCTCTGTTGCAATCACAGGACAGATTAATTTCTCCCTTTACCCCGAGAGGCTTCTGTTTCTCCCTTACATGGATCCTATGAACCTCACCATCAAACTTCCCAAATGCAAATCTCGTTGTCTGTTTCCATGGAATCTAATTGCAATGCCTGTCCCTAAGCAAGTCACTGGTTGTTTTAAACAAATAAGGACCCATCCTGGACCTGGAGGTGAGTCAGTCCCAATCACACATCCCAAGGCTGCTCTGCAGTGAGAGGGTTGGTTGGAATGGAGCAGAGGACATCACTGCACCGTCTGCTGTATTATGCAACATGCAAAGTGAAGTAGGAGAGGTGAACAATGTCACCATCCAATGACTACATACCGAGAAAGACAAGAGCAAACCTTGTTGTCTGGAAACAATCACAGTTGGACCTAAGCTGGTCTGACACTCACAGTCAGGTCATTTTGTTTCCTGAATGGACACGAATAATACCACAGAATGCAAACCTCAGACGTGCTTACTCTGAAGTATGATATAATGAAACCAGAACAGTGCATAATTTATAACTTTACCTATGCACACACAAAAACAAGATCCCTGTGCCACCTCTAAAATCCTCAGAGTTGCCTGGATTTCTGATGGTACCTAATCTAGGGCAAATCTTTGATTTCTTGGATCCTCCTCAAATCACCTCACAAAGCCTAAATCTTTTCATAGATTCTTCCTAATGCTGTTACTGTGCCTGGGTCTTATGGTGCATGTTCCTCCTTGACCAACAAGTAATGAACCCAACTTGTTTGATTATCGGTATGTTCCCAGTGGCCTTTGGCTGAAGGACATGAAAGCCCTTCATGAGGATGCATGTGGAAGTAACATAGGCTATCATGCTGCTGTTTTTCAGAGCAGCCCTGGCAGAGAAACTCTGTCTTAAAGGCTTTTCCAGGCAAAGCAGGGTCAAAGGAAGTCACTTCGGGCCAAAAAAAGTAGTATGTGCAATGGTTAGCATCACGAAAATGAAGGGTGAGGAGTTCATGCAGGAGGGGAGTAGACTAGAAGGAAATGGGGACCCAGTGTGGAGATCCTTGTAGGTCACACTTAATCCTGTAGGCAAAGGGGACATATAAATAGGATATGAAAACTCTAAATCTGATATCTGGTTGTAAGGAGAATTCTTAGAATAGCCATAACTATTTTTTTTTTTCTAACCCTGGCACAGGGCCAGGGGTCAGGAAGGAATGAGACTTGCTTTAGTTAAATCAAACATGGATATTTGGGGGCTGGCAGTGTAACTCAGTGGTAGAGCATTTGCAGAGTATTTGGTGCAAGGCCCTGAGTTCCATCCCCAGCACAGGGAAAAAACTTTTTTTTTTTTTTTTTTTTGGAAAGTTTGAGTTTTCCCTTGGGAAAACTTTAACCAGACAACACTGACTCCTTTCTTCTTGGGACATCATGAATTCTGGGAATACAACGTGGCCTTCTCAAACTGTGCTAACTTGTACTTCACAACATAATTTCTCTTGGCTTGTCAGAATTAAGAGCAGTTCAGCTAATGGTTGCCTCTGTGATTTATAACTACATAGCTTGTCATAAGTTCTTTAACCAAATGAGACTTCCAGACATCCTACTGGAGCAGGTCAGTGTCCTCCCAGCTCCTCTTAGGAAAGCGTTGACTGACATCTTAGAGTCACAGGAGGCTCTTGGCAGTCCCTGCGGTGGACCTTGGCCTGTACTTGTGTATGTGTGTGCCTCTCTTTGATTCTCCATTTGTGGCCCTCAGAGCTAACATTCTCCCTCAGTGGTCACATCTCTAGGTGCTCCAGACAGGAGACTCTGAGGTCCCTCCCTCTGTGTCTAAGTCCTGCTTGTCCAACACAAGACTTTCTGCCTTGATCCTCTTACCCTGTTTTTGGCCCCCTGGGTCCCTGAGCACTCATGCATTTCACACTGTCTTGCTTTGCCTACTGGATTTGTGAGTATTCTGTAAGCATTTGTTCATTAGAGATCTTGCAAATAGCATATATCTGATAAAGCTAAAGTAGACTACAATGCCCTAGTCTTACAAAACCTCCCTAGAGCCACCCTAGATTACCCTTATAGATAATTTTGTGATTATTGGCGAAATCCATATTTGGGAGCTTTTATCACATGTAGGTATCAATAAACCATGTAAGTATTATTTTTGATGGTGTTGTTTTGCAGTGTTGGGATTCGAACTCACAGCCTCACATGCTAGGCAAGTGTTCTACCACTGAGCTAAATCCCAGCCCTCCAAATTGCACTTGAGATCCAACTTTATTATCAATATCTACAAAGCCCTTACTTAGAACAGCGCAAATAAACAGTATGTATTATCTGTTATTAGTTTCACTATTATTAACATGTAGAGTTAGATTATTCTTTGTAATTGCTTGATAGTGATTTATCATTGGTCATACTATATTTTCTTTATTTCTTGTTGGTGGACATTTAGGTTGTTTCCAATGTTTTTGCAATTATAAGCAATGCCGCAAAGAATGTCCTTAAGCATGTCATGTTCATATGTTCAAGAGGAGGTATTTATTTAAAAATGGACTTGCTGGGTTGTAAGGAGAATATATATATATATATACACATATGTGTGTGTATGTGTATATATATATATATGGATTGAACTCAAGGGTACTCAACCACTGAGCCACATCCTCAGCCCTATTTTGTGTTTTATTTAAAGATGGGGTCTCATTGAGTTGCTTAGCACCTCGCCATTGCTGAGGCTGGCTTTGAACTCACGATTCTCCTGTCTCAGCCTCCTGAAGTGCTGGGATTATAGGTATGTGCCACTGTGCCCAGCTAGGAGAATATATTTTAAGTTTTGTTAGCTGTTGTCAACTTGGTCCCCAATATGTCTGTGCCATTAGCTATATAAAAGAAAAATGCACACACACAGTCACACTTTATATACACATTGAGAGGTGCCTAGCGACAGTCCCTGGACCCCCAGAGCACAGAGATTCCAGTTCCTAGTGGATAGAAGTAAGCACCACCTCACAGGAAGCTTATTAAAATGCAGATTCCCAGGGTCCATCTTTGGGGATGGGATCCCAACTCAGAAGGTCTCAGATAGGGACCAAGGGATGGTACCAGTGATCATTTTAAGACAGCTTTGGTGGGGGTTTCTGGAATCTCTGTTAGAACTCCTACTTCTGTTTTGCAAAACTTCCTCTTCTGTAGCTCTGAAATGAAGAATAAAATCACTGAGTTTAATGTACAAAAGCTGTAACTTGCCTTCAGATGGATGTCATAGCTACTTTTATTTATTTATATATTTATTGGTACTAGTGATTGAACTCAGGGGCACTCGACCACTGAGCCACATCCTCAGCCCTATTTTGTGTTTTATGTAGAGACAGGGTCTCACTGAGTTGCTTAGTGCCTCACCATTGCTGAGGCTGATTTTGAACTCACAATTCTTCTGTCTCAGCCTCCCTAAGTGCTGGGGTTACAGGTGTGTGCCATTGCGCCTGGCTCCATAGCTACTTTTAAATCCAGGGTTACTACTGTAGGTCCACCTTGTTGCTCTCATCTCCTCAGCTGGGAGTGACGGTGAGGAGATAGAGTGGCATGTCATGAAAAGAAAGACACAAGGAAAGGAAAAATTTCAGGAAATTCAAAGCTATGCATAAAATGCTACATAAAAAGCATCATCTTACTAAATCCGAACAGCTTGTGTTTGGAATGGCTTGGTTTCTAATTTTATTACATGAGGGAGCTCGAGTTTTTTTTTTTTCACCCCCTCTGCCAGATAAAGGTTCTTTTGTGAAAAGAGAAAAATAAATTTAGTTTCCTTTCAAATACAAATTCACATAAATGACTCTGTTACAAGATGAAGAAAGTGGATTGCCTCTATTGCAAATAAGATATTTTTGTATATTAAAATCCTGGTACTAAGGAAGCCATGAACCACAGAATTCACATAATATTTTGAGAGAGGTTAAGAATTCCGGTGTGATGGCAATGATGATGTTACATATATACATTTCCCCCTTCCTGTTTCAGGCTGCAGGTGTCAAGAAAGTTAATCCTTGTTTTTGACCCAGTCACGTGCAAAGTTGGTCCTCTCTGAGCCCATCTGTGCCCAGCTTCCTCTTGAACCTTTGATGGAATTCAGTTCCATGAATGACGCCAGGAACAAGAATTAGGAGTCAGTTCTAAGACTTCAGAATGACTCACGGAGTAACTTTGGTGTGTTAACAATAGAAAAATGACTCAGGTGCTCTGCCTGTGAAACTGGGGCAGGGAAACTGGCTGCCGGGCTCACGCAAAGGAACAAGGGAGGGCCAGGTTTTGGAGATCACAGAGGCATTACCTGGGAGAGGAGGGGTGCCAACACGCAGCTGGAAGGCAATGGAGGGGAGCCTGACACAGAACCCAAGAAGGTCCTTGGACCCCTCTCCCACAGCCTGGGTGTAGGGAGCTCCGGAGACAGTACAGAGACAGATGAAGTCAGTTCCCATCCCTGGGCTTTCTGAAGAGCATTTTTCTTCTTTCATGGGTTTCTCATTGAATTCAGAATACAAATGGGAGTCAGAAGGCTTTTCAAGATTTTTCTGGGCTCATTATCTGTTCCTCTGGCCAAATGCTTCTTACTCTAGATTTCCAGATTCTGGACTAGCAATATCAAATCTCCTATATGGATGTTCATTCAGGAAAAAGGCAGCTCTCAATTTCATACATTTGCCTTTTAAACAACTTGCAGTTCCCTGTGTTAATCTCCAGTTTACTTAAACCACCTGTGCTGCACCAAATTTGAGTTTTCATACTGCAAGTAGAATTTTTTTTCTTTTTTTGCCTTTATGAGAATATCCTTTTGCTTACTGGAAATGTAAAGCTAGATGATAAAGGCCTTGTACGTGTGAAATTAGGAATCTGCCTGCTTGAGGAATAAGAATAAAAACACTATGAACCTGCCCAGAGTAGGAGAGGCTATGAATGATCAAATAACCTAATGGTAATAATAATTACAGTAATCATAAAATAGTTAAAATTGAGGGGGCTGGGGTTGTGGCTCAGTGGTAGAGCACTTGCCTCACATGCGTGAGGCACTGGGTTCGAACCTCAGCACCACATAAAAAAATAAATAAATAAAATAAAGGTATTTTTTTAAAAATTGAGGGAGAACTTGCTTTGCACCAAGTGCTTCACCTGCATCATTTCTTTTAGGGGAAAAAAAAAAATATATATATATATACACACACATATACACATACACACACACACATATATATATATATATACACATACACACACATATATATACACATACATACATATATGTGTGTGTTTTTTTAATAAAGAAGAGTTATATTATTACTATCCTCATTTACAGCTGAGGAAGCTGAGTTTAGAAAAAATGTCAGTAACTAGCTTTGCTTAACCACACAGCTACCAAGTGGCAGAGCCTGTACTCTAACTCAAGAATCTAACTCTAGTGCTGGTACCTGAAACCCCTGACCTATCCTGGCATGGGTGGGAACCTAACTGAGAATAGAAAAGTTTCAACCACCGCCATTTTAAGATGTGACTCTCAGAAAACTTATTTCAAGCCATCACATAGCCTTTCTACAATGAAGAAATGAGAAAAAAAAAAAAAAAAAAACTTTAACTAAATTCAAAACCATTTCTAAATCTGATAAATTTCTGGATTTGTTGTTTTGTTTTTAATTTGTACGATCCTGGGCACTGAACCCAGGGCTTCTCACATGCCAGGCAAGTGCTCCAACACTAAAGCTACAACCCCAGCCCTTTTTATTTTATTTGAGACAGGGTCTCACTATGTTGCCCATACTGGCCTTGAACTTGCAACCCCCCTACCTCAACCTCCTCAGTCTCTGGGATTACAGGCATGTACACCATGCCTAGCTTCTGTAATTTATCATGGCCACAACATCTAAACTATTCCAGGTGTCTAATCTGTAAACTACTCTGTGTAGCACTAACTGTTATTGTAATTCATCATATAATAATTTATCTACCTGGCCAGTAGAGTGGATTCCAGGAAGGCACATGTGGTTTTTTCCCCAATTAGGAACAGAATAGGTACCCAATAATTTTACACTGAGTAAGTCAGTGTTTTCCTTTAACATATCCCTTTAGAATTATTTGCAACCCATTAGAAATGGTTAATAAAAATAATTATATTATTAGATGTTGCTGTGCTTCAAAATTTGATACTAAGAACTTGCACTATAAAAAGTTTTGCTTGATCCATGTTAACTTATCACAGGAATTTAATATCCCCACTGACTGGTGCGTGTCTATGTTCCCTGTGGGATTTCATTTCTATTAATAAGTTTGTTTACTGGACTACTTTTTGCCCCCAACATTTTGTGTGGTCGGTTTTAAATTTGACACCAGTAGAGACGAAGGAGTCAAGTCATTAAGATCTCAAACTGCTGCAGAACGTGGTAACTGAGCTCCAAGTGGGACCATGCAGGACCATCTGTCCTGAAACCCATTCTTGAAAAGAAATCCCTTCTCTGAGATACATAATTCATATGACACAAAGTTTAAAAATATGTGGCATTTTCTCCCCAGAAATTTCAGCTAAAAATTTCAGAACACTTTTTACCCAGGAATTCTGACTCCTCATTACATGGGCAGCTGAGATTCCTAAGCTTACACAGATGCTTAACAGGACAAAGGCCTGTTGAAAACCAAAGAGATTTTTTCTTCTTGAGGGTTGGTTTTGTGGTATAGTTGTTTTGTTTTGTTTTCTTTTCTTTTCTTTTTTTTCATAGTTGCTGTCTCAAATGCACCTGTGTTTTACTATTGTGTTGTTGTTGTTGATGATGTTGTTAGCAAGACTTCTGTGCACACCTCTTAACCCACACTTTCTTTAGGACTCTAAAGAACTCAGAATTTCTTTGTTTTTTGGCAGGGGGCAGGTACCAAGGATTGAACTCAGAGACACTCGACCACTGAGCCACATCCCCAACCCTATTTTATATTTTATTTAGAGACAGTCTCACTGAGTTGCTTAGCACCTCGCTTTTGCTGAGGCTGGCTTTGAACTCATGACCCTCCTACCTCAGCGTCCTGAGCCTCTGGGATTACAGGTGTGCACCACATCCAGAAAGAACTCAGCATTTCTTTCTTTGTGTGTGTGTGTGTGTGTGTGTGTGTGTGTGTGTGTCCTGAGGATTTAACCCAGAGCCGTGTGCATGCAAGGCAGGCACTCTACCAACTGAGCTATATCCCCAGCCCTCAGAATTTCTTAATGTGAGAATTGCCCCTGGGCTTCAGTACCTCACCACCTTTTATGTCTGGAGGGAGCTCTAGGTCTCTAAAGGTTGACAGCACTCTCGCTCTTATGAGGTTGCTTCAAAGGCCTCTCACTGAACAGAATGTGCGCTTGAAGAACACATGCCCAAGGGCTGGTTGGTTTTCTTTTGTGAATTTCCTTCTTCAACTTTTTAATTTGAAATTTTTCAGAAATTGAAAGAACAGTTCTCAATAAACACCTGTAAACCTTTTGTATAACCTATAGTTAATATTTTCCACATTCCAAAGAATATTTGTTTTCTCTTTGCACATCTGTATCTATATATGTATATAGATGGCACTTTTATATATTTCTTATTGAACCATTTGAAAGTAATTACAGAAATCATGACATTGTAATCCTAACACTTATATTTGAATCTCCTAAAAAACAAAGGAAGTCAGCCAGACACTGTGGTGCACTCTTGTAATCCAAGCTAGTAGGAAAGCTAAGGTAGGGGGATCACAAGTTCAAAGTCAGCCTGGGCAACTTAGTGAGATTCTTGTCTCAAAATAAGAAAGGAAAAGGCCTGGGGGTATAGCTCCATGGTAGATCGCTGGCCTAGCATGTATGAGGACCTGTGTTCCATCCCCAGTACTAGAAAAAACAAAACAAAACCCAAGGATGTTTTCCTACATCCCCAGGTGTACCAAATGTATTATACGATTGAAGTTTTATTCTTTGAGGGTGGGGGAAGCTATTTAATTTATTCATAATACATGCCTTGCATTTAGTTATCAGGTATATTTAGTTGCATTTAATCTATGTCTATCTACCTCTGTTTTGTTTGTTTGTTTTGCTTTGTTTTTCAAGTTTTCCAAAGAGTCCAGAGTAGTTCTCTTGTTGAATATTCTCGGTTTATCTGATTGTTTCCTTGTGAGTCAGTTCCACTTAAGCTGGTCTAAGCAATTTTGGCAAGGATGTTACATTGAGATTCTGTTCCTATGAATTTTGAACAAACTAGAGAACAAGGATTTTACCAAGTCTGCATGATCAGACTCAAAAGCTTTTTTTAAAGTCATTTTTTAAAAATGAGAACTTCCATATATACCATTTTTAACTGAAGGATGAAATGTCCAAAGCAAAATGAAAAATATGGGGTGTCCAAGTTTAGCATCCAAGATTATTAATAACTTATATATGCTTGAAAGGGGCCCTTGTGTCAAATCTAACAACCTTTATTGAATCATCAGCACTGAAATTTGGGCAGGGTCAGCCTCTGACCTTGCAAAGTGGATAATTACTACTTGGTTCGATTTCAGGAATGCAGGAGGCCACTCTGCCCTGCTTAGCTACACTGCCTCTATTATTCGAGCAATGAGTCCTGTCTCCTAGTATTAACCATGAAGCCACTCTCTAATGAGTGCCTACTATATGTCAGGCCTTGTGCCTAGTGTTTTATCAATCTATGTCTTACAATAACCTCATGAAGTAAACATTATTGTGCCCATTTCTCAAGTGGAAAATCGAGGTTTTGCAATGCAACCTCCCCAAGGACCCAAATAGCTATAAAACTTGGGATTTGGGCCAAAATCTCAATAACTGAAGTTCCAAAACATCACGCTCGCTGGGGTGCTCCTCCCTACCCTAGTCTCACTCATGCCCCACATGACTCTCTTCTGCCTTTAGACCATACCTTGCATGGGACATCAGAAAGCCACACTCCGTGCCAATAGGTCCTTCTAGCATTTAGAAACAATATTATTTCTGTCACTTTTGTCTTCTGCAGGCACCTTCATCTGCTCTCTACCAAAAATCATTTACTTTTTCCAAGAACCACATAAGGAAAATGTGAACTCTAATCTCCTTGGTCACTTGACTAGGAAATGTCTCAGCGATGGTCTGAGTCGGTTTTGGCTTCAAGCCTGAGCTCCTGACCAAGAGGCTATGCACCCTGGCTGTAGGAATGACATGACGACCCTTGATGAGGCAGTGGCCCTGATTCTTGCCACTGGAACTAGAGGTCAAGACATTGACTGACTAAGCTCTGAACTCCTTTGCCCATGCTGCCTGAGCATGACCCCCGAAGAGACTGCCCAGAATATTTCCCTAATGAGCCCTATTTCCCATCAATTCCTGTGAACAAATCATGCACTAAACTCCTCCCCACAATCAAGGTGTTGGTTTTCTGTCTCCAGGAAAAAAACAGAGCCAAGACATCACTCAGAGGAAGAAAGCACACACATTGTCTCTACTTGCTATTCCTCCTATACAAACTCTTCACAGTGGTTTAATAAAAGATGTTTCCCAGCATCAATAGAGAGGAAATGTCCCAAAGTAAAAACCAGTACCGAGTCTGCGATCACTATGCCTACTACAGCAAGGATGTTCCCAAGAAACTGAAACAGTATCAGTTCAGCTAAACGCATTCAACCTGTCTACCTGGCCCTTCCGCTGAGCAGGAAGTCCAGGGTAAGCAAGGTTGTACTCCTTCTTGGGGTACCTGCCTCACCCATGCCTCATTCTTTCACAACTGTGGCTTAACCATGACCCCACCTCCCTGCCAAAGCTGATGGGACCAAGGTTATGTACTAGGGAGTACATCTCTCCTAGATCCTCTCCAGGAGATTGGAATTCAGGGACTCCTGCTCCTTGTCTCAAGGTTCTAAAACTTAGACCAACTGAAAATCCAGGAGAAAAAGTCAGTCTCAGGGGGATGAGGATGGGGAACAAAACAAAGCAGGCTCACTGAGAGGTGAGATGAGAGGCTCGTCACAGCCACCAGCCTCGGCACCGCCCAGTGGCCTACAGCTCGGCCCGGGGACATTTGCCTCCAGGTTCCTAGCCACATATTCTCTCTCTTTATACCCCAGCCTCCCATGCCCACCTGACACTTCATTAGAGTCCATAATTCTACCCCCTACTTCCTTCTCATGGACTGCACTCAGAATTGGGCCCCCTCCTGGATTAGTCCCGTGAACACGCAGTACCATTTGCCCATCTTTGGAAAGCAAAAATCAACCTTTTTCCATATATTGTCTTTCAGCCTCCACTTCACATTCTGTTCCTCTTCAAAGCAAAGTTGTCTCTATTTACTGCCTCAGCTTTTTTTCTTCCCATCTTATATTCTCTCCTCAATCCACGTTAGCCAAACTTCCTACCTTATCACCCAGTAGAAAGCCTACAAATGGCCCCTGTGTTTGTCACACCTCAAGGTCACTCTCCTAGTTTCTTCACTTGGACTGTCCAGTATTCCACAAATATGAGCATTACCTCCTTCACAAGTTTCCACGGTACTCCCTTCCTGGCCTGCTTTCTACTCTGCTACCTTTGCCTCTGTCAACTTTACAGTCTATCTTGTTCTCCAAATATTGAGGGAAAGGGGAGTGCTGTGGCTTGGATGTGGTTTGTCCCCCAAAGTTTCATGTGCTGGAAGCTTAGACCCCAGCATGTCAATATTGAGAGGTAGTGGATACTTTAAGAGGCAGGGCTTAATGGAAGTTGGTTAGGTCATGGGGTACCACCCTTTAAGGGATTAATGCTATCTTGCAGAAGAAATTAGTTTTTAAAAGAGAAGGTTAGCATAAAATAAGATCACCCTTTTTCTTGGTCCTTTCTACACAAAGTCAGCTCCCTTCCTATTTCTTCACCCTTTTGTGACATAGCCAGACCCCTCAGTAGGACACCAGAGCCATGCTCTTAGACTTCCAGAACTGTAAGCTTAATAAAACTCTTCTTTTTGTTCAC
Organism: Geosciurus inauris; assembly: GCA_004024805.1. Classification (NCBI taxonomy): domain Eukaryota; kingdom Metazoa; phylum Chordata; class Mammalia; order Rodentia; family Sciuridae; genus Geosciurus; species Geosciurus inauris. Next base: position 45,884 of record PVHX01011281.1, read on the forward strand.
TTGGGTTTCTTTTCTGTTGTTTGTTTTTGCAGTGCTAGGGATGAACCCAGGGCTTTGTGCATGCTAGGCAAGTGCTCTATGGCTGAGCTACTTCCCCAGCCCTTATTTTATTTTGAGACAGGGCCTCACTAACTTGCCCAGGCTGGCCTTGAACTTGCAATATTCCTATGTTGGCCACCCAAATAGCTGGGATACAAGTGTGCACCATGACACCTGACAATAAGCCTCTTTTCTTTATAATCTACCCAGCTTCAAGTATTTTGGTGTAGCAACACAAAATGGACTAATACAGAGAGTGAGGCAGGAAAGGAGGAAAAGTAAATGGAATGGTGTGTTGCCAAACTGGCTTCTTCTTGGGATCGAATATGACTGCTCCATTTCCCAGCACCTTCCTCAAGTGCCACATGGATGACTGCATCTTAGGACTGGCTGTCCAAGGAGAAAAGCAAAGAATTTACTGCATGAGCTGTTAACTCCTCCACCTCCTCACTTCCCATAGTGCTTCTGCACAGGCACTGAGGTCTCTGTCAACACCAGAGAATCCTCAAGGTGAAAAATGATGGACATGGGTGAAGCTTACACAGAGCAAGCACAGAAGCAGAACCAAAAAGGCAGGCCTCCTGAGCCAGATGCGTCTGAGAGCACCTGCAGTAGCTCCTAAGAGATGTCTAATCCAACATCCCTGTCCTCTCTTGCCCACTTGACATTTCCATATGAATGGCTAGTATGCATGTGACACTCAACATGGTTAAAAGGGAACATTTCTTCCTACAATCAACATGCTCCTCCTATGGCTTCCCTATCTTGGTCAATAATATCTTAATCTACAGTGTTCATTTTTAAAATGAAGAATTACCATTGGTTCCTGTCATTTCCTCACCCCACTCATGTATCAATAGGTGCTGTTGGTTCTAGCTACAAAATCTATCCCAAATCCATGCACTTCTCTCTGTCTATACTACACCCACTCATCCCTTCCCTCACCAAATCCCGGGAGGATTTCTTGACCTAATTGGCCTGCCCTTTACGTGCTTATAATACAATTCCACGCAGCTGCAACCAGAGTCACCTCTGCAACCAGAGCTTCAACCAGAGCTTCAACCAGAGCTTCAACCCATCTTTGCTTGCTTCTTTGTTTTTACATACATTGTTTAAAATTTTTAGTTAAGTGTGGTAACACATGCCTGTAATCCCCGCTACTTTGGAGGTTGAGGCAGGAGGATGGCACGTTCAAGGCCAGTCTCAGAAACTTAACAAGACCCTGTCTCCAAATAAAATTTTTAAAAAAGGCCTGGCTGGAAATGTAGCTCAGGTAGCTCAGAGGTGGAATACTCCTGTGTTCAATCATATATATATATACAAAATATGTATAATATAACCCTCATTTACCCACCATTAATAAATATCCAATTATAGTCAATCCTATTTCATTTCTATCTCTAATCTCAACTATGATTTTATATAAGGTTGCATTTCTTAAAGATGAGAGTTTTTTAAAATAACCATATCAAAGGAAAAATCGATAAAATCACAATTTCTTTTTTAAAGAAAAATACAAACATATAATTTTTTTTCAATGCTTGCAATCGATTCGGGGCTTCATTCATGCTAGGTAAGCACTCTACCACTGAGTGGTCTTTCTCAAAAGTAAAAGCAATTCAAGTCATCTCTTTACTGAAAGCCTTCCAGTGGCTTCCAGTCATGCATTGAATAAAGCCAAACTCATTAAGATCCCCGACCTACATCCTGGTCCCAGTCCCAACTAGCCTGTCCCTATCCACAGCACACTGGCCACACTGGCCTTCTTTCTGTTCCTCCTTAGAACGTCCTTCTTCCAGCACGTTCCTTCTTGGGAGCCCTCACTCCTCTTATTCTCTCTGCCCAGAAGGCTCATCCTTGTTGTCTTGCTGAGCTTGGCTCCTTCTTGTCATTCAGGTCTCAGCTTACACGAGGACACCTCTTGCCATCGGTCTCAAGTAGCTACCAACCCTTACCACATTACCCTATTTCAATTCTCTCCTAGTCCTCTGCCAGTGGCATTTCCAGGGTGCCTGAGCAGTTTGACACTTATTGTCAAGCATGACTATTAATAGCATCACATTCACTGTCAAAAGTGGGCGACAAATTCATGGTCACTCTACTTATAAGAATATTATTTTTGTTTGTTTGGCTTCAACTTTCTTTTTACTTATCTCCTTCTATGAGAGTATAAGCTCCTTGACAGGAGGGCAGTCCCCTGACTGGTTTTCCACTGTATCTACAGGGCTTGGTTCATAGGAGGTGCTAGATAAATGTCTGTGGAAGGAAGGGAGGGAAAGAGGTCTCAGGCCTTGACTTTGAAGTTCCTGGTTTTAATCACCTTTTGTCCTCTCTGTATTAGGTTTCCATAATTTGCAACAAAATTGCTTGTTGTTCTCAACATAGATGGAATAGCTTTCTGTGATTTATAAGCAATTTTTTTTCTTTTTCTTTTTTCTTATTTTTATTGCTGTTGCTGCTGCTCCAGCTGCTATGCTGCAGATCAAACCCAGGGCTTCCTGGCAAGTGCTAAGCAAGTGCTCTACACCCCACCCCCCAACCTAACCAAGCAATCCTTGACAGTGGCTTGCTTATTTATTTATTTATTTATTTTGGTGCTGGGGATCGAACTCAGAGGTGCTTAGCCCCTTAGCCACATTCCCAGCCCTTTTTTATATTTTTTTATTTGGAAACAGGGTCTCACTGAGTTGTTTAAAGCCTCAGTAAATTGCTGAGGCTGGCTTTGAACTCACGATCCTCCTGCTGCAGCCTCCCCAGTTGCTGGGATTACAGGCATGTGCTACCATGCTTGACTGCACCTAATTTTTTAAAGAAATTGTTCATTTTCCTCTTCATATTATACTTAACTACCAGTGAATTGCTTTGTTAAATAAGAAAAGGCAAACTGTCATCCAAGCAATCCTTCTAAAACAAGGGGAAAAAAAAATTTTTAAGTGTTTTTCTTAACCACAACCTTTTAGAAGTTGGGAATTGCAAACAAGAAATCCAATGTTCTATAATCTACAAGAAATATTCGTGACGCTGACAATGGCTCTGTGGATCCTGATTATGCATGGACCCATTTTTACAAAAACATTTCAGTGGAAGATACAAGTACATTGTCAAAATAGTTATAAATCTTTGAAATGTAGACTGGGATATTTTTTCCACTCAAACATGTAAAGTCTGTGTACGGCAGTGGTCTTCAGGTGACCTCATTTCAGGAAATTCATGTTTAACATAGTCATTGTCAAGTAAGAGCCAGTCTGTAAGGAAAAGAATGGTTGAGATATTGTCTTGAATGGGGGATGGGGACTGGAAGTTGTCTCTGAACTTCAGATAATAGATAATAACAGGAATGTCCATTCATAGTGCACAATATTGAGAAAGGTTGAATAAACTCACTCCCAAGTAATGGTAATAGTGTTTGAACAAAGAATGATGTGGCTGGTTACCAAAGGAGATAAAGTTTCCCAAAGAAATGTGCCCAGTATTGCTTTTCCTCCTACTTTGGACCCTGTCTCTTTCTCGTGCCCAAAAAGAAAGACAAATTTTAACAACCAAGAGAAACAGAGAAGATCTGAGCCCTGGACACAGACCACCCATCCTTTACATAGACCCCTCCCATGAAGGATGAGTGTCTTTTCTATAAGAAAAGCACAGGAAATTCATTCATTCTACAAAAATGTATGACCCTGAACTGTGCTAGAATTGGGGTGTATAGTGATAAATAAAATGGACAAAATTTCTTCCTTTGTGGGGCTTACAATTTGAGAGACCCCTCAGAAATAACACAGAACCAAATCCCAGCCAATGTCATTCTTCTATCAAGGAGATTGCATTGCATAAGGTCAAAGGGCCCGAATTCAAATCCTGACTTCACAACTTAGTAACTGGGTGATGTTAATCTCCTTGTGCCTCAGTTTCCTCTCCTGCAAAACTGGAATAATAATTGTATCTACATCACAGTGTTGTTAGGAGGAGTAAATGAAGTAAACATTGTCAAGTGGTTAGACTAGTGCCTAACAGATTAAGCAATGCATGAGTTTGCCCTTCTTATTTCAGTTACAGCAAAGCGTGGGATTGGAAATACTTAATCAGTGAGTATTATGTACCCAGAGGTCCCTGAACACAAGTTTCCTGGTAACCGGGCCCTTTTCCCCCAAACAGGAATGATGACGTTTCTTATGGAGAAACAGAATGGCTCCAGAAACAAAAAGCATTTGGAAATCTCCCAGCACTCAAGCCAACTCCCTGCTAGCCATCCCACCATAACCACCATCAGGACTCAGCCCCTCCTTCATTATGAAGCATCCCAGGCTACTCTCCAACAGCTCGTGCTTAATTATGAATGAAGAATTGGGGTGGCCAGACCTCTGAGAAAAAAATACCAAGAAACATGACAGACAATGGCATTTCATCAGAAACAAAGAAAATATAGGAAACAGAAGAGAATTTGAATCCTTAAATGATTAAGGAAGATATTGTATCTATAAAGCAAGATCAAGATTCTATGGGGATGCCAGGTGTGGCGGCACCCACCTATAATCCCAGCAGCTGGGGAGGCTGAGGCAGGAGGATCACAAGTTCAAAGCCAGCCTCAGCAACTTAGTGAGGCACTAAGTAACTTAATGAGACCCTGTATCTAAATAAAACATAAAAAGGGCTGGGGATGTGGCTCAGTGGTTAAACATCCCTGAGTTCAATCGCTGGTGCCAGAAAAAAAAAAAAAATCTATGAGGAGGCCAGGCATGGCCACTCACACCTGTAATCCTAGCAGTTTAGGAGGCTGAGGCAGGAAGATCACAAGTTCAAAGCCAGCCTCAGCAACTAAGGAAAGCCCTAAGCAACTAAGCAAGACTCTATCTCTAAATAAAACATAAAAGGGCTAGAGATGTGGCTCAGTGGTTAAGCACCCCTGGGTTCAATCCTTGGTACCAAAAAAAAAAATTCTATGGGAAAAAATAGAGTTTTTAGAAAATTGAAAGTATAATAGAAGGCTGGGATTGTGGCTCAGTGGTAGAGCACTTGCCCCGCACTGGGTTCGATCCTCAGCACCACATAAAAATAAAAATAAAGATACTGTTTCCATCTTGAAAAAACCTTTAAAACAAAAAAAAAGTGTAATAGAACAATTGGAAGATAAAGCAAAAGAATTTACACCTATCAATCCGACTCCTTCCCTCAACAGTGGCATCCAAATGCCTATCTTCCCTAATCTGTTTCCCTCTGCATCCCACGCTCTGGGCTACATTGGAGGGCTCTTGACGCTGAGTTGTCTGTTATCTTAAAGCCTTTGGCACATGACACTAGAAAATGTCCAATGAGTAGGGGAAGTATGAGTGACAGCAAAAGTGAGCCCCGATATCACACCTTTGCCAGCCTCCTTGGCTCAGTTCCTGCTGCTCTCACCCCAGACACACTCCTTCCCCTCCACACAGAGAGGACACTCAGCCAAGGGTCCATAAGTACACGAATACTGCTCTGGAATTACTCATGCTGGTCATGTGAACAGGCTCTGCTATGAAGTTTCCAAAGAAGCAAGATTCAAGTCTGTCCGAACATCTACTTGAAATCTTGTCACCATTAGCCAAAAGGAAAGCATCCATTTATTTGAATAGTCCCTGTCTGTGTTGGTCTGAGAAAATGTGGCATGAAGTAATAATCATTATTATTAAAGTCAAGATGATAATTAAATATACGTTATCTACTAAAATACAAAACAAATTGTAAAAATGGATAAAAGGAGAGAAAAAACATATAAAAGATTAATCCAGGATCTCAAACATATGTTAGGAGTTCCTAAAAGAGAAAACAAAGAGGAGAAAATAATCAAATAAAGAACTCAAGGGCTCGGGTAGTCCAGTGGTAGAGCACTTGCCTAGCATACAGGATGAGCTGGTTTGGATCCCCAGTACAGCAAAACAAAACACAACAAAAACTCAAGAAGTCATCCCATGGTTTAAAGAATATGAATCTTCAGATTAAGAGAATTCTTGGGGGTAAAAAAGAAAAAAAAAAATTACCAAAAAAATAGGATCATGAAATTCCAGAAGACCAGACATAAAGAGAAGAAATATAATCCTTACTTTTCACCAAACACCAAAGTTGATGTCAGGCTGACTAACAATTTTTTTTAAATATTTCTTTAGTTGTAGATGGACACAATGTCTTTACTTATTTATTTTTTTAATATGGTGCTAAGGATCGAACCCAGTGCCCCATGCTTGCGAGACAAGCGCTCTACCACTGAGCTACAATCCCAGCCCCAGGCTGACTAACAATTTAAAAGCAAAAATCAAAACCTGTATTTTTTCAGGAAATAATATAGCATAATATCTGTACTTAGAATAAGAGAATTGTTTTCTAATAAGATGCCAATGCTCAACTTAAAAAGTGTGACATATTTGACATTGAGTTTAAAACTTTCGTTTCATCAGAGGAGTCTGCACCGAAGATCACCTTTTACCCGTTCTATTGTCCTTTCCTGCCCAGAGTCAGACTGCATGTCTCAGCCTTGCCACAAGAAGAGGAGCAGTGGGAATGCATACAGGCCAATGAAATGCCTTCGTTTGGGACTAGGCACCCTCCCTCACCTTAAAGATACCTGAACAAAAGTGCTTTGGATCTTTCTCAGTATTCCAGGCACCTGAAGCCCTTCTTTAAGCCCAGCATAGAGGGAGGTACAACCAAGAGGTACTGGGAACAGTACTTTGCAGTTAAGGACTACGCTCTAGAGCCTCCTAGCTCTGCCAAACACTAGCTGTGACCTTAGGCAAGTCACTCCACCTCTCTGTGTCTCATTTTCCTCATCTACAAAATGTGGGACATAATAAGGCCTAATGCATGTGAGCATCCTAAACTTTCAGTGATATGCAGTGTTCAAATATCTTGACTTTTGTTACATTTTCTAAAAGACTTTAACCCACAACATGAATGCCAATGTGGGAGGAAAATAGTAATGTACTGAGGTGACATTTTTATTGTTTAGTGAAGTTCCTGACACATAGTAGGTGCTGAGTGACTTTTATGAACAAACCAATGGATGAATGTGAAAGGAAGTGATAGTGAGCAGTCCGTGTGGGGTGACATCATCAGAGCCAACCCAGGTCTTTCAGTGCTACTCAGCTATTATTTGCAGCGTTGCTCAGCTCTGCTCATATTAGAGTCACCCAGGGAGATTCTGTAAACACCAGCTACTGAAGCCCAACCCAAGTCAGGTAAATCAGAAGCACTGCGATGAAAAGCAAGCATTTACAATTTTTTAAAAATCCAAGTGATCCTACAGTAATTCATCTCTAACTATCCTGTTCCCTACACTTTCTATTTCAGGAGATTATGGGTATCTCAAACTTGTTCACTATCCCATTTGGACCTGCAACTGCCCGTTTTTGCTGTTATTGTATTGTTACTATCAAGTCAACGACACCTGCTCACAACCCAGAGGCAGGGTCCATCCATCTCTGCGGCCCTACTGCACAGAATGAGACCTGGTGGCAATCCTCAGCACCTCAAAAAAAAAAAAAAAATCTGTGTCTGACATATCATAAACACTAAAAACAATAGTTTTTTTTTAAATATGATCTTAAAAATATTCATGTTTGCAGCCCTCGATCAAGAAGAAAAAAGGAGAATAAGTTGGGAAAAGGAGAGAATGAAAATATTCTGGGCACTGGGCATTTTTCATAGGCCACCTGACTTGAATCCTTCCTACAAAACTATGGAGGAGGTAACACTGGGCCCATTCAGTAGATGAGGACATGGAGGTTTCAATCAGATGGCCACTGAGGCACATGTCCACTCAACACACGACAAGAGCTTTTCTGCTCAAAGAAGACGTCTGTTTTCTGAAACCATTAATTCCATGGATACAACCCCATTATGATGTGCTAAAGGTCACTGAAGCTATTCACTCGTGTAAAATGGCACTATAATCAAAATGTCAAAGACGGCTTTAAATCGCCCTGTCACCTCATCGCCAGGGAAACTGATCACAGACCTTTGAACTTTTCTCCATAGTGATAAATTCCTAACACCTTTGCTTCTCAATCCTGAAACTTGGAAGGGTCTGGGAGGTGCTGCCTTGGATGGGCCCATCACCCCACGGTTCCTTTCTTTTTGGTCTTTGTTTATTCGCTCATTTGTTTTTGGCAACCGTGGTAAATACCTCCAGAGATTTGTCTAATTTTGTTAGTTTGTGAAGAAGCCACCTTCTGTTATTGGTAACTTTTATCTTTTTTTGACATTTGATTGATGATCACTTCTTTTTAAGGAAGTGATTGAGATATAATTTACATATGGTAAATTTCACCCTGTTTATTGTACAGCTCTATGATTTTTTTTTTTTTTTTTGTTACTGGATATTGAACTCAGGGGCACTCGACCACTGAGCCACATCCCCAGCCCTATTTTGTGTTTTATGTAGAGACAGGGTCTCACTGAGTTGCTTAGGGCCTCGCCGTTGCTGAGGCTGGCTTTGAACTCGCAATTCTCCTATCTCAGCCTCCCTACATGCTAGGATTACAGGCTTGCACCACCATGCCGGGCTCTGCTCTATGATTTTTGACAGATGCACAGAATTATGTAACCACTACCATGAATATATAGGCATTTCAATTATCCCCAAAAAGTTCCCCTAGTTCCCCTTTGTTGCCAGCTACTTCCCTCACCTCCAGCCTCTGATGACAAACCATGTGTTTTCTGTCTCTCTAGTTTTACTTTTTACAGAACATCCTATAAATGGAAGCATGTGGTACGTAGCTTCCCCCCACGTCCCTATCCCTACCAGGGATTGAACCCAGGGGCACTTAACCACTGAGCCATATCCCCAGCCCTTTTTTGTATTTTAGTTTGAGACAGGGTCTCACTGAGTTGCTTAGGGCCTCGCCGTTGCTGAGGCTGGCTTTGAACTCATGATCCTCCTGCCTCAGCTTCCTGAGCCACAGGGATTACAGGCATGTGTCATGGGGCCCAGCTGGTATGTAGCTTTTTGAGTCTGGATTTTTTGGTGCAGCACAATGTATCTGAAATTCATCATATCATTGCATATATCAGAAGGTAGCTAGCTTCATTTCTGTAGCTTTTCATTATTTGGATGAGTTTTCTTATCCATTCAAACATGGGGGGGTGTTTCTAATTTTTGGTGCTTGTGAATAAAGATGCTGTAAGCATTGGCATACAAGCTTTTGTGTGAGCATGAATTTTCTTTTTTTTTTGGTACCAGGGATTGAACTCAGGGACAAGCTTAGTGCCTTGCCGTTGCTGAGGCTGCCTTTGAACTCGTAATTCTCCTGTCTCAGCCTCCCAAAATGCTGGGATTACAGGGCGTAATCCCAGCATTTTGGGAGGCTGAGACAGGACCTCGCCTGGCTGAATTTTCATTTCACTCAGGTAAACACCCAAACATGGTCCACCTGGGTCATGTGATAAGTATATTTCAACTTTATAAGTAAATTGGAAAACTATTTTCCAAAGTGGTCATATCATTTTGTGTTCCCACCAGTGATGAATGAGTTCCAGTGACTGCATCCTTATTAGTACCTGGGACTGTCAGTTTGGGTTTATTTATATTTTTTAGCCATGTTATTATATGTATCAGAGCATCTCATTGCAGCTTTAATTTGCATATCCCTCATGGCATTGAGCTTCTTTTCATGTGTTTATTGCACATTTTTATATTTTTTGTTTCTTTTCAAGTTCTTTGCCTATTTTTAAGTTGGGTTGTATGTTTTGTTTGTTATTTGTTTTACTTTTGAGTTTTGAGAGTTCTTTATATATTTTGAATACAAGTCCTAAATCACATATCGATTTCCTGCCTTGTTTTTATCCTCTCAGCGGCCACATATAACATTCCTGACATGAGAATAGAGAAGGTCCTTGATCCAGAACCATCCATCACATGGAGGCAGGGGTCCAGATAGCTCTGGAAGAAGACAGGGAAGCCCTTGACTGTGTAGTGGCCCAGAGTTTTACAACAGGGTGGAGGATCTGTGGTAAGAAGGAAGAAAAACCAAATAACATAAAAGTTTTATAAGAAAGGGTCAGACTAGTAAGGGAAGGGTTAGTTTGGTAGTCGTTTCATTCCAAGACAGAACCAGGAGCCACTTCACTACATCCCTTTTCTTAGGGATGGTACTTCCGGTACTTCCCTCATCCCTAGCTCTAAGAAGTCTGATCTGATTGGCTAAGTACGGGAACTAAACAGAGAGGAAGAGTTGGTCCTGAGGAGAGGACCCTGCAAGGAGGAGGGGGAGGAGTGCCCTGGTGCTCATCAGAGGGACTCAGTAGACCCTGAGCCAGGGCCGCTATGTGGCTACATTATCTGCACTTCTTGAGGATGTTTGATTGGTGAGAAGATATTTAGGAGGGGCCCAGGGTGGTGAACTAGTTAGGCAGAGGAGGAGGATCCAGAGGGGCAGGAAACTGTGTTTTCAAATCTTCACAAAAGATTACAAATATCAACACTCCATATCAAACAAAGGGGCAAAGGTGAAGCTTTGCGCTGATAAATTCCAACATCCCTCCTGTAGCCTTTAAGGGCAAAGTTGGAAAGAGGATAAGCCCAACTCCCTGATTTCACTATACTTCTGCTTTCACAAAAGATAGTCACTGGCTTTCAACTCTGATCAAAGAGTTCAAAATAATCCTAGAATTTCTGATTCTGTATTGGACCTGAGAATGTGTTATGGTTTTAAAATATCTAGTATCTAATGAAAAATAACAACTTCATGTTGCCTGACCTTTCTGTGGGGAACATACATAGTCAGTCTATCCTCATTTTCTTTTTCCTATGTCAAAATAGATAATTAAACCTGCAAGCAGCCTGGTGCTGTGGCACATGTCTGTAATCTCAGCAACTTCATGGGTTGAGACAGGAGGGTTGCAAGCTCAAGGCCAGCCTGGGCAACTGTGTGATACATCTGTCTCAAAATTCAAAAAATTAAAAAGGCCTGGAGGTGTAGCTGGGTGGTAGAGCACTTGCCTAGCATGCTCAAGGGTTCAAACCCAGTGCCACCAACATATAAAACACCCTGTACCACAGTAGTGCAAATTCCCATTGACACAGAATATGTCAAATGACCTGTGTTTGCATAAGTTCCTAAATGTCTTCATGGAGCATTTCCTTAATGATCAGGATGGCTTCCATGGTGGCCCTCTGTGTAAGATGAGGGATTCAGAAAACACATCATCCTGCATCATCAGTTATAATGAGAAGCAGATTAACCCAGGGCCTGCCACCAAACACTCTGCCAGAGGTACAGTTGACAAAGTCTTCATCAGTCAGTACTGATATAAATACCATCCTCCACAGCAGATCATTTGCACCAGGTCTCTCGGAGCTAAATCAGTACTCTAATTGCAACATCAGTGACAGGGCCCTTCTCAGTGATGAGAGAGGCAAAGACATGAGGATGTTCTTAGGCAAGGCTATTTATACATGCCACGTAGCCCTTTATTATCAGTAGAGAGGGAGTGAGAAGAGGTAAAGAGGTGACATGACTGAAAATTGAACCCAACCACTGCCCTCTGTTCTGTTAAGGCAAGAGAGAAAATTCTGGGTGCTTCTAAGTAAAAAGGGTACAAAAGAGAAAAAAAAAATCAAATCCTTTTACAGTATCATCTACCTAGTTGTCAGTTGATACTGCCCCGCTAACTCTCTTTTTTATTGTGAGTCTGATAATGCTTTGAGACATCAGGAAACTGAGGAAAAGAAAATTCAAGTTTTAGCAGGGCTCAGTGGTGCACTCCTGTAATCCCAGTGGCTTGGGAGGCTGAGGCAGGAGAATCGCAAGTTCAAAGCCAGCCTCAGCAACTTAGTGAGACTGTCTCAAAATAAAAATTAAAAAGGATTGGGGATGTGGCTCAGTGGGTAAGTGCCCCTTGGATGAATCTCTGGAACCAAAAGAAAAAAGAAAAAGAATATTCAAGTTGTATAAGCCCAAAGTTAAACAAGTTCTTTTGGTAAAATCTCTTTTTATCCTTAATGGTAGAAGAAAGTCAGAGATTATAAAATTGATTCAATTATTTCAGACATTTGGTCAATAAAAATCCAGACTTCAACCCATGAAAATCTGCTGGGGCATAACATACAATTATCAATTATATATTCACAAATTGACATACTGGGAGCTGGACGTGGTGGCGCAAGGCTGTAATCCCAGCACTTAGGGAGTCTGAGACAGGAGAATCGTGAGTTCAAAGCCAGCCTCAGCAACAGCGAGGAGCTAAGCAACTCAGTGAGACCCTGTCTCTACATAAAACACAAAACAGGGCTGGGGATGTGGCTCAGTGGTTGAGTGCCCCTGAGTTCAATCTCCAGTACCAAAAAAAAAAAAAAAAAAACTGACATACTGGATGCCAGGAGATTCTAAATATGGTACAGGAAGAGCATCAAATATAAGGTACATTGGAGAAGAAAGAGCTATAACAATTGTTTATTTTGTGCTTCTAAGAGTCAGAGACTGTGCTAAGAAGCTTTCTTATATTAATAAATTCTTCCAACAAACTCAGCAACAAATGTATTGTTACCCATGTGTCACTGATAAGAAAGTTACAACTCAAAAGATTAAACAGCCCAAGTCACTTAACATTTAAGCAAAAGTATCTGTATTCAAATTCTTATATGACTTCAGAGCTTTTACTCTAAAACACTATTGCTCTACACTTTTCTATCAAGCACACAGCTCAGCTTACTCCAGGTTCGTTCAGGCTACCTCATTTTAACTAACCTATGTATGCTCTTTTGAAAACTTTTTCTCTCTTTTGGATTTAATCTCTGCATCTTCAGCTGTTGTTTTAGTCAGCATTTTTTTTGCTGCTGTGATGAAAAGGCCCAACCAGAACAATTGTAGAGGAGGAAAAGTTTGAGGGCTCACAGTTTCAGAGGTCTCAGTCCATAGAAAACTGGCTCCATTCCTCGGGATTGGAAGTGAGGCAGAACATCATGGTGATAAGAGTATTGTGGAGGGAAGCAGCTCACATGATGATCAGAGGCAGGGAAACTCCACGCACCAGATACAAAATATATACTCCAAAGCCACGCCCCCAATGACCCGCCTCCTCCAGCCACACCCTTCTCACCTTCAGTTACCACTCAGTTAACCCCATCAGCAGATTGATTTACTAATTGGGTTAAGGCTCTCAACGCAATCATTTCACCTCTAAGCCTTCTTTTTTTTTTTTTTTTTTTTGGTACCGGGGATTGAACTCATGGGCACTCGACCCCTGAGCCACATCCCCAGCCCTATTTTGTGTTCTATGTAGAGACAGGGTCTCACTGAGTTGCTTAGCGCCTCACCATTGCTGAGGCTGGCTTTGAACTGGCGGTTCTCCTGTCTCAGCCTCCCTAAGTGCTGGGATTACAAGCGTGAGCCACCGCGCCCGGCTCACTTCTAAGCCTTCTTGCATTGTCTCATATAGAAGCTTTTGGAAGATACCTCACATCCAAAGCAGAACAGCTGTGAACCCTCTGAGAACTCTTTGTCTTTCTACTTATTTTCTAGCTCTACCTTGTCTGAACAGAGATATTTATCCTGGGCTCCCTCACAACCTAGTGTTTGACCAGCTGTCAGGTACATGGCCTTGCTCCAATCAGCTGGTGGCTGGTAGGGAGGAAGTAGGAGAGGAGAGCCCCACCTTGTTATCAGGGGCCATGGGTGGGCAAGGGGGCAAGCAGAGGCTGCAAAAACTGGGATTAACTCGATGATATAAATTGGGAATAGTGTGTAATCATCAAAATTGACACTATAAAAGAATATTTAGTGACACATTTTAAAAAATTCACTCTGTTAAGTTAAAAATATGGTTGCCACCTGACCATGGTGGCACAGGACTATAATCTCAGCTACTCCTGAGGCTGCCGCAGGAAGATCACAAATTTGAGGTCAGCCTGAGCAAGTTATTAAGATCCTATCTCAAAATAAAAAATGCGAAGGCCTGGGGATTTTGCTCAGTGATAAAGTGCACCTGGGTTCAATCCCCAGTACTGTAAAACATACATACATACATACATACATACATAAATGTATGAATATACAATTGTCAAACTCAAATGGAAAATCAAACATCATTTTTGAACATTTCAGATTTTGGATGTTCAGATTAAGGATGCTCAGGTGAAGTGCTCCTGGGTTAAATCCCCAATGCCCAAAACAACAACAAAAAGCTGTTTAGGAGATATATTTCCTCTTTATTGCTTCTGCCTTCTTATGAAAACTTAATTTTATGGAAATTCTTAGTACCTTAAATGAGACCCTAGTCCATGTATTTGCAACAAGTTCTATGATAACTGTTAAGTAAGACATTAGTGCTTTCTCCCCCAATCCCCAAGTCTTTACCTCAAGCCTTATATCACTATGCATATTTAGAAAGTTATTTTAAAAGACAGTGTGTTGGGCTATGATTTGCTGTTTTTAAAGATTCAGCTCAACTGTAAATTTTGGATATGCCCCAGAGCAAATTAGTATCCAAAGATAGTCCACTCAGTGTGTGGTAACATTGAATTAAATGAAGCCAGTTTGATGGCTTGAGCCTGTAATTCCAGGAGGCTGAGGCAGGAGGATCACAAAGTTCAAAGCCAGACTCAGCAACTTAGAAAGATCCCATGTCCAGTTTCAGCAACTTAGTGAGATCTCGTCTCTAAATAAAATATAAAAAGTGCTGGGGATGTGGTCAGTGATTAAGCACCCCTGGGTTCAATCCCCATACCAAAAAAAAATTAGGTGTCCAACTATCATTTTCTGCAATTAAATGTACACTATACAAAATACAAAACAACATCAAATCTGAAACACTTTTTTGGTCCCAAGCATTTCAGATAAGGGATACTCTGCCTGGCACACATGCTTTTATATTCAGGCACTGAAAGTCTAAAAGAATGTCCACTGGAATTCTTAACAACAATAACCTTGAGGAGCCAGGCACAGTGGTATGCACCTATAATCCCAGCGACTCAGGAGGTTGAAGCAGAAGGATTGCAAATTCAAAGCCAGGCTCAGCAACTGAGAGAGGCCCTGTGTCTAAATAAAATATTTTTAAAAGGCTCAGGATATAGCTCAGTTGTTAAGTTCCCCTGGGTTCAATACCTGGAGCTTATTCAATAAATAAATAAATAACTTTGAGGAGTAGGAGCTGTTTTAACTTTACTTTTTATTCCTTTTCATATTATTTTTTGAACTTGTAATAATGAATTCATCTGCCTTTATATTTTAAAATATATAAACATTTTCTCTTTTGGAAAGAAGAATTTATACATACAATTTAATGAAACCAGATTATTTTTTAAAAATTATCCTAAAATAAATTTAAAATTTAGCTATAAAAACATTCATTGACATATTGACAAGAGAAAAATTTCAAATAAAAATGTCCAACAATACAACACTGAATACATGTTATATTTTTATCCATAAAATAGATATCCTGCCACTTTAACATTATTTTATTTAAAAAGATATGATAGAAATATGTATGCAATATATTATTGGGGAAAAGTTACAAAACAAGATAGTATGGCTATATTTTATAGTTAAAATTGATTGAATTTTTTTATGCCTAGGAAACAATCCAGGTGGATTTAACAAAACGTGGGTGGTATACACAAGATTACAAATGATTTTTAATTTTGCAGGGGTTACTGGGGATTTAACTCAGGGGCACTTAAACACTAACCCACATTCTCAGCTCTTTTTTATTTGATATTTAGAGACAGGATCTTACTAAGTCGCTTAGGGCCTCACTAAGTTGTTGAGGCTGCCTTTGAACTTGCAATCCTCCTGCCCCAGCTTCCCTAGTCACCAGGAATATAGGGGTGCGCCACCACACCCAGCTGATTTTTAATTTTCTTATTTGTATGAACCTATATTTTTGTATTATCCTATGAGGAACTTGAATCACATATGTAGTGTTTAGAAATGAAGGTTGAAGTTGGTGTGGTGGTGCACACCTGTAATCCCAGCAATTCGAGAAGCTGAGCCAGGAGGACTACAAGTTCCAGAACAGTTTGGGAAATTTAGAGAAACTCTATCTCAAAATAAAAAGGGCTGGGGATGCAGCTCAGTGGTAGAGCATCATGGGTTTAATCCCTAGTACCATGGAAGGAAGGAAGGAAGGAAGGAAGGAAGGAAGGAAGGAAGGAAGGAAGGAAGGAAGGAAGGAAGGAAGGAAGGAAGGAAGGAAGGAACGGAGGGAGGGAGGGAGGGAGGGAGGGAGGGAGGACAGACAGAAAGTGTTTTGGTTTTATTTTGGGTTTCTATCTTGTTTCATGTAAATGTTCATGCTGTGACCAGAATTTAGGATTTTTCTTCATACTTTGCTGTTTCAACTAACACAGCTTAGGCACATGGAGAAAAGTTCAGACATTAAGGTTGTATAATCATAAAACCAAAAGGACAAGACTAACAAGTGTGCATCTTAACACAGATGGCAGAGGCAATTTCTCAATTGCTATATAGGCTTTCCTAGTCAGTGTTCATCACTGAGTGGCAGATGGTCCCCAAAAGTCATTCTACCCTAAAAGATGCTCTACAGAATTCTGTGCTCCCCATATCCACAGTAGCAAGATTTTGGTGGGAATCCTTATTTGCAATCTTGGCAAGCTGCTGGAGAATAACATGAAGAAACAGGTGAATCTTCTAATGCAGTATATTATTTCACTGTAGCTAAAAATTGAACTCACATCTTTACAAAAATCGTCTTCTTCCAAAAGTTAAAAATAGGATTACCATCCTGGTACAGTGGCTGTAATCCCAGCTACTTGGGAAGCTAAAGTAGGGGGATCACAAGTTCAAGGCCAGCCTGAGCAACTCAGTGGGACCCTGTCTCAAAATAAAAAATGAAAGGGGCTGGGGATGTAGTTCAGTAGTACACCATCCCTGGGTTCAATCCCGCTACTGGGAAAAAAAAAAAAGCCTTAAGTAAATGCTAGCTAATACTACATATCTTTCTTTGACTTGCTCCTTTCACTCAACATTGATGTGAGATTTATCCATGTTGACATGTGCCTATCCAGGTAATTTATTTTACCTGATTCATTAGTATTCCACCATACAAAAAGCACCATCATTTATTTATCCCTTTCTCTGCTAATAGTCATTTAGTTGACTTTCGATTTTTGCAAACAATGAATACTTCCTTCCAAATATATGAATTTCTCTAGGGCATACACCTGGGAAGGTGATTACTAGGTCCTGGGATCAATGAGGAATAATTGATACTGCAAGAGAAAACCTAGCTGACAGTAAGTCTAGAGAAGGGGATGGCAGTAGATGGGCTGATGGCTAAGAGATCACAGCCCTGTGACCCTCTTGACCTTCCCCTCATTGTCTGAAAATGGATACAGCTGTTCAAACACCATTTCCTCAGACCATGTTCAGAGTCACACAGTGAAGGGCCAGGAAACGATCCAGCAGGTAACCTAGTTCTCAATGGCCAGTGATGGGTCACAGAGCCACCGCTAGACACATGCAGGAGAGAACAGGAAAGTTGGTATTAGGGTTTTCCAGCCTCTTTAGTGGGAGAAGGGAAGGGAGAGTTTGTTGGGAGTAGCTTTGGGGTGACCAACCGACTTGTCTGCCCCATCACCACATCTATTAGACACTGTGAGATTGCTTATTCAAAAATGATTGAAAAAATGTGCATATCGTCAAGCCATGTGTGAGTTGTCATTTCCCAAATTCTCTTGATATCTTCACTTTTTATTCTTTGCCATTCTGAAAGGTTTGAGATTGTGTCTCATTGTAGTTTTGCATTTCTGAAATTATTAATAAAATAAGTATATTTCCACATGTGACTGATCATTTGGCGGTGCTATTCTGCAATATCCTGATCATACCCTTTGTCCATTTTTCCTTGGGTTTTTTGTCCTTCTATGTGTGTGTGTGTGAGAGAGAGAGAGAGAGAGAGATCAAGGATTAAAACTACATCCTCACCCCCCACCCTTTTCTATTTTTGGTGGTGGTGCTGGGAATTGAACACAGGACCTCTTGCATCCACATCCCCAGCACCTCAATCCTTTTTTAAATTTTATTTTGAGACAAAGTGTCCCTAAATTTCCCAGGCTGAATTCATATTTGCAATCCTCCTGCCCAAGTAGCTGAGATTACAGACAGGCACCACCACATCCAGCTTGTCTGTCCCACCCCCCCCTTTGTTAAAGCAATTTTTTTTTTTGAAAAATATATCCTAGATACTAGTACACTTTTTATTTTTCTTTTTAGCAATATTTGGGATTGAACCCAGGAACTCACAAATGCTAGGCAAACACTCTACAAATTGAGGAACATCCTCAGCTCTTATTATTTTATTTCAAGATAGGGTCTCACTAAGTTGCCCAGCCTGGGCTCCAGCTTGTGATCCTCCTGCCTCATCTGCCTGAGTCTCTAGGATTACAGGTGTGGGCCACCAAGCCCAGCTACATACTAGTACTCGGTCAGTTTTATGCGTTGCAAATAATTTCTTCCAGGGAAGTTCTTTTAGATTTGTCCATAATGTCTTTGGCTTTATGATTTCCATTTATAATGTTCTAGTTTTTTTTGTTTTTTTTTTTTTGTTTTTTTTTAATATTTATTTATTTCTTTAGTTGTAGGTGGACAGGATATCTTTATTTTATTTTTATGTGGTGCTGAGGATCAAACCCAGTGCCTCACGCATGCTAGGCGAGCACGCTACCACTGCGCCACAATCCCAGCCCCTATAATGTTCTAGTTTTAAGAAATCTTTTTTTCCAACTTAACACCAAAAAAACAAATAACCCAATCAATAAATGGGCTAAGGAGCTGAATAGAAACTTCTCAGAAGAAGACATACAATCAATAAATAAATACATGAAGAAATGTTCGTCATCTCTAGCTACTAGAGAAATGCAAATCAAAACTACACTCAGATTTCATCTCACCCCAGTCAGAATGGCAGCTATCCAAAATACCAGCAACAATAAATGCTGGCGAGGATGTGGTGAAAAAGGTACACTCAAGCATTGCTGGTGGGACTGCAAATTGGTGCAACCAATCTGGAAAGCAGTTTGGAGATTTCTTAAAAAACTTGGAATGGAACCACCATTCGATCCAGCTATCCCACTCCTTGGCTTATACCCTAAAAATTTAAAAACAGCACACTACAATACAGCAGTCACCTCAATGTTTATAGCAG
>PVHX01011282.1:0-21888 GCA_004024805.1 Geosciurus inauris
GTTTGCCCAACCTTATTTCTTTTAAGGGAACACATTTTTGAAGTTTTAGTTTGAAACCATTTAGACTTAACCATGAGGAAAGGTGTATAGTAGAGTCACCAATTTTACTAGCTGTAAGTTCTCTATCACTGCTTATTTCTTATGGTAATATCCCCCTGTAAGTGTAAATCAGTGTGGAAATGCCTTCAGTATAAAAAGTGTGTCCCACCTGATAGCAGAGCATTCATACTAGAGGAAAATCCTATGAATTTACTGAATGTGGGAAGCCTTTTACCCACATGTCACATTTCATTGAACATAGAAGTCATGCTGAAAGGAAACCTTGTGCTTCTAAAGAATATTGAAAAGCCTTTAGCTAGATGACAGATCTCGTTGAACAGCAGAAAATTTGTGCTTGAGAGAAACCAGTGAATATAGCAAAATATCTTTGAATATTAGTAAATTTATATTGGAGAGAAAACTGAATGAGCTGAGTATTTTTCTCACAAATCTTATCCCTCCTTCTGCATTTGAGAGGTCATACAGCAAAGCCTTGTAAATGTAAGAAATGTGGAAATACCTTCAGTCAAAAGTAAATCCTCGTTTATCAAAAAATTCATACTGGAGAGAAACCTTGTGAATGTGGGAAAGCTTCCATTCAGATGTCACACCTCAGTCAGCAGAGAATTTATAGTGGGGAAAGCCCCTTTGCCTGTAAGGTATGTGGGAAAGTCTTCAGCCACAAATCCAATCTTACTGAGCACGAGCATTTTCATAATAGAGAGAAACCTTTTGAATGTAACGAATGTGGCAAGGCCTTTAGCCAGAAGCAGTATGTCATTAAACATCAGAACACTCATACTGGAGAGAAGCTTTTTGAATGTAATGATTGTGGAAAATCCTTTAGCCAGAAGGAAAACCTCCTTACCCATCAGAAAATCCACACTGGAGAGAAACCTTTTGAGTGCAAAGATTGTGGGAAAGCTTTCATTCAGAAGTCCAACCTTATCAGACACCAGAGAACTCACACAGGAGAGAAGCCCTTTATATGTAAGGAGTGTGGGAAAACCTTTAGTGGGAAATCAAATCTTACTGAGCATGAGAAAATTCATATTGGAGAGAAACCCTTTAAATGTAATGAGTGTGGAACAGCTTTTGGCCAGAAGAAGTACCTCATAAAGCATCAAAACATTCACACTGGAGAGAAACCCTATGAATGTAATGAATGTGGAAAAGCCTTCTCTCAGCGAACATCACTTATTGTGCATGTGAGAATTCATTCAGGTGATAAACCTTATGAATGCAACGTGTGTGGAAAAGCCTTCTCTCAGAGTTCATCTCTCACTGTACATGTGAGAAGCCACACAGGAGAGAAACCCTATGGATGTAATGAATGTGGAAAAGCTTTCTCTCAATTCTCAACCCTAGCTCTGCATTTGAGAATACATACAGGTAAGAAGCCTTATCAATGCAGTGAATGTGGGAAAGCTTTCAGCCAGAAGTCACACCATATTAGACACCAGAAAATTCATACTCATTAAAAAGCCTATGAATATCTTCAAAATGGGAACACATACATCATAAATTTTATATCTCACTGCATCAGAAAGGCATTCTGAATCAGTGCACCACAAATGAGGTGAACTTAACACAAATATAACAACTTTGAGGACACTGAAAATTCATACTGAAGAGGAAGATATTTGTATGATATAAAAATTGCCAACAACAAAAACCCTACAGTCAATGGTAAAGGTAATGCTGAAACTATAGACATATTTCCACTAAAATTGGAACAGAAGATAGGCCTGTTAATCCATCAACATACATGTGAAGTTCTTTACCAGTGTAATAAAAAAATAAATTGTGTTAGGAAGAGACAAAAATAGATGGTATGATCATCTGAAGTAATAAAACTGATGTTGATTCAGCAGAGGGAAAAAGATTCTAGAAAGACGTACATTTAGTAGAACTTGCAATATTAAAGAAATCCATCAGATGAGGAAATATGAGACTACTTAAAAAATTATTTGGAAGTAATTTGTTCTCTGAAGGGGAAAGGAAATAGACCATGAACACAAGCAAAATTCATGGGGATTGAAGACAAATATAAAAAAGCCATGCACTAAAATGGCTGTGACCTTGGGAGTAGGGAAACATTCCTTCATCTTAACAAATTTAAAAATATTTAGCAGTTTTACTTGTGAGTGTATATGCTCAGGAGCTACCAGGAAATTTACTGTGGCTTGATTTGTAGCCAAATATTGGAAACAACTTAAATGTCCATCAGGAACAAAAGGAAAAGTTCTTATGATGGGATGCTATACATCTGTGAAATGCAACAAATGAGATCCACATGTTTTTAATGGATCTAAAAAAAATTGAGGGGGGAAAAAGTTGCAGATGCATATAGTATGTGACTTTTTGTAAATGGGAATTAAAACTTCATGAAATTCAGTGCTTTATATTGGTAATGAATACATGTGTACGTAAATGTTTTTGAAATGGAGAAGTACAGACCAAACTCTTGATAGTGGTGGCCTGTGAAGAGTGAGGGGAAGGGAATAAATATGGGAGGTAGGGTGGGGAGGGGGCTTCAGCTTTTCATATATAAACATCCATTTCTCTTGAAGACTGCAAGTAAATTTATGAAGATACTGGCTAATTCTGGATTGTGGTATATGGATATCTTGTCTTATTTTTTGTACTTTTCTGTATTTTTAAAATTTCTCAAAGTTAATAAGAATGGAGGGTGAGAATAGGAACTCTGTACCTGTAGAAATCATCTTATAATGGACTAATTCCCAATCAAATACTAAACTTTTTATAGAAAATATTTCTAAAATTTTATCAACAATGAGTGGATGGACTTGCTCTCTATGTAATATGAAATTATCTATTTTATTAAAATTAAAATGACAGCATACTACAGATCTGTTTATTTTAACATCTTACACTGTACACTTTATAATGTCTCTTAATTTTTCTAACATTTTGCAGTGTATCACTTGAGATTAGGAATATTAAGAACATATGAAATAAGGATACATGCATAGGCTATATGTAATTTGTCTTTTTCAGATAAATTGGTTTTAGAATGTCAGTTTTCCTGTCCTTTAAGTTACTTTGGGAAGCATATGCATTAAGTTTTTGAGCCAGGCACAGTGGTGCACACCTGGAATCCCAGTGGCTCGTGAGGCTGAGGCGCTAAGCAACATAGACCCTGTCTACATAAAATACAAGATAGGGCTGGCTGGCTTGGTACATGGCTCAGTGGTGGAGTGTGTGCAATCCTCAGTACCAAAGAAAGTTTTTGATAATTTTCATTTCTAAAAAGAAAACCATTAAACTTCCTGAACTTATATAGCTTCCCCCATATTAGGTGCCCACATCTCAGTATTAATCTGCTGTCTTCATTCTTCCAACGTCAGTGACAGAGACATCTTTTGGTTTCTTTTACATATGTGGGGGAGAAGATGGGATGGGGATGAGAAAAGTGGCTCAGACAATGGACAGAATGGTGTTATCTAAACTCGTCTCCAAGATTTTTAAAAATTGCATCCTTCATCACAGTGTAGCTTGATATAGCATGTTATTGAAAGTGGGTTTTTGTGGTTTTTTTTGTATTGAATGTGAAGTCAGCCATTTGAGATTGATTTTAACATTTAAAACTCAAACTCAGTTAATGTCTGCATTAAGGTGTATCTTTTTAGTCCATCTGAGGAATGATCATGAGTTACATGCATAAATAGCTAATCCTTGACCTTTGTAATGTGAAGTCTCATGCCCTTTTTCTCTGCTTTCCTGACACATACTCCACATTTTAAGGTGCTCTCTTTTTACGGTATGAAGAAAGAATCTATTTTATGAGAAACTTGCCTTTGGAATTTGGCAGTTAACCACTGGTAATGGTGTAGGTAATCATGATTTAGTCATGCAAAGCAATACAATGTCATATTTGGCGCAAGTCTCCCCCTAGATTATTTTTATTTAATGGTACTTAAATGTCAGTGCATCTTTTTACTCATCTACAGGGCTTGTAGCCGTTTACTACTTCCAGTTTCTGATTCAGTTAATTTTGTGATGGGAACTGAAGATGTGCATTTCCAATAATTCCCCAAGGGATTCTGATGCTGCTCTACTAGGGACCACACTTTGAATCAATGTAGTCATTTTATCTTTTTTTAAAAAAGTTTTTTAGATGTTGGATCTTATTTTATTCATTTATTTATATGTGGGTCAGAGAATCGAACCCAGTGCCTCACACATGCTAGGCAAGTGCTCTACCACTAAGCCACAACCTCAGCCCCTCATTTTATCTTTTTGACAGATTCTTGGTAGTACACGCCCAACTATACCCATTTTATATCTAGAAAAAAAAATTAACGGTGTGGTGGCACATGCCTGTCATTCTAGCCAGCACTCCCTGCATATCCAGTTCTGCTTGGCTGGCAGACATCTTGGATCTGACAGACAGTTCGTGCTCAGTCTTCTATTTTTGAATCTTCAAATGCACCCCAAATTGTGAGCTTCCTGTGTATATGGTATAGTCAAATGTGGAAACTGACCATAAAGGAATGGGAGCCTGACGGAGGAGGATCTCAAGTTCTAGGCCAACTTAAGCAATTTAGACCCCATCTCAAAAAGGCCTGGGGATGTAGCTCAGTGGTAAAGCCCTGGGTTCAATCCCCAGCACCAAAAAAACAAAAACAAAAAAAAAACTTCACATCTACTTGGTACAGTTGTTAACATTAAAGCAATTTGTGTTATGTCTAGTTCAGTGCAATGGATAAGTGAGAAATGCTCTCACTAGACAATGTTTAACTGCTAATTACATACAAAACATACATAACAAATATCAAAATCTTGGTGGTGGTGGCCAGCCTCATCAACTTAAGGAGACTATGTTTCAAAAAAAGCTGGAGATGTGACAGTGGTTAAGTGACCCTGTTTTCATATAAAAACAAAAAGGACGGGATGTAGCTCAGAGGCAGAGCACTGCTGAGTTTAATTCTCAGAACCTGGGGTGAGGGAGCAAGGTAGACACTAAGAAAAAGATGGAGAGACAACCAGATAAAGAATTTCAAACTAGGAGGAAAAAGCCACACACCAAAAATAGCAAAATTGAACAGTACAAAAATTTAGATTGCTACTCCCAATAAATGTAAATGGGCTCAACTTAAAGTAGACTGTAAGGGAAACATTTAAAATTAGAAGCTAAATTCATTTAGGGAGAAAATTTAAATTCACCAGTGAGGGGAGATACAGAAAGGTTTTGGCAGCCATGGCAGGATGGCGAGTGAGCAGGTTGGAGCAGGGCCAGAACAAAGGAACGTGGAGAGGGTCTTCTGGTGAGGTCAGCTTCCTGCTTTATGGAAGTGCTGGTGGACACCAGTGGCGACCCAATCAGACACGCATTTATGTACTTGTGATACTAAGTGGGGGATCTAATTTAAAAAAAAAAAACAACGCGTGGACTGAGAGGGCACCAATCAATAATGAGGAGTGTATGGCCAGGAGGAGATTAAAAAAGGAAGAAATTTCAGAGACCATAAAAAGAACAGGCCAAAACTTCCACAACAGATTCCCAGCTCTGGGGCCCCTTCTTGGAGAAGTCTCTCACTTTTGCAATACACTTGTTACTTGGCACCTCTGTCCTGATCTTCAATCCTTTGAAGCATATCATGACTTCAATCTTATGTGTTCCGGAATAATATACAGCCTGAGGATATTCATTAAGCTAAAAACATGAGAATCGCGAGGAGACATGGACAATTTCAATCATTTAAATGCTACCGGGAACAGGCAATTAATTCAAGACAGACTTAGGGTCATTTCTTATATTTTTGAATCTTCATTGCCTAAAAAGATGGGGATGGAATTCCTTAGGAGGGATAAAAGCTGGGCCCCAGGTTGTGTTATGACCTTGGTCTGCCTCTTCTTACTCCGGAATCTGCTTTTTCACTCGTCAGTTACAGATAACCATTTAGGCCTGGCCAACAGTTCTAGGTGAAGGGGTTTGGGCCATACATTCCATAAACAAGCCTAATCTGGCGTGGATGGCCAGTCTCGGACTACATGTCCCAAGGTCCACAGCGCCACTCTGGACTACATTTCCCAGAACCTTTCTTGTCTCAATGCTACTAACCGCCGGAAGTCACGCTTTGGAGGTCCCCGGTGTCAGTGACCTCAGGGTCCCTTAGGAACCTTCAGTTGAGAGCGCCATGGTTGCCTGGTCTGTACCCACGACTACCATGTCGCCGTCCGGGAGGTGTCTGTCCCCGAGGTTGCTCTCAGTCCCAGTGCCTTCTTCCGCGAGCTCCTGGACAGGCTGCGGCCTCGCGGCTGCGTAAATCCCCGGTCCGCCGTGGGAGTTCCAGACGTGCAGTTTGGGTCTGGAGGGGCCCGCTGAGTCCGAACCCCAACTGGACAGACTCGGGAGAGGCAAGGGAACCGGGCGCCTGGCTGAGGCGGGAATCTCCGGGCAGCAGGTGACAGCCAGCGCAGGGCGACAACTGTGTGCATGCTCTGCGCTAGTTGGTTATGTTGCTTTGCGTATGATTGTGCCAGCAGGATTATGTTTGACCGTTTGCAATTACGTGAAGGGGTTTATGTGCTGTTCGCTCCGTGTATGTGGAGAAGGTCCTCTGTATTCTCCAGGTTGTGAGTGTGATACGACTGTGTACGTGTGATAGTGACTGCGTGTGCTGCCCATTTGCGTTACTCATTCTGGTAAGTTTGGTAGTAAGTGGGAGTGGATGTATAGCGATCTGCGTTTTTGTGCATCGGGAATTTACACTGACTATGATAGTGTGATAGTTGTGCTTTTGTGAAACTTTGAGACTGTTTTGAGTGTTGTGTGGATTGGGTAGGAATTTAGTTGTGAACCCGGTGGGCGTGGAGAAGAGTGTTGTCATTTCAGTGTGCCTGGAATCTAAAGTGGTGAATTTGTGGCTGTGTAGTGCTACTGTTGGGTGTTTACCAATTGTTCATCAATGGAAGACTTTTTTAAAAAATATTTTTTGTTGTAGATGGACATAGTTTTATTTTTATGTGGTGCTGAGGATTGAACCCAGTGCCTCACATGTGCTAGGCCAGCGCTCTATCACTGAGCCACAACCCTAGCCCCTCAATGGAGGAATTTAATGTGAAGTGGGTGGGTGTTGGAGGATCCTGTGTAATGGTGTTTTCATGGATATTGGAGTAAGACTGAGAAAACTTATATGCATGTGACTTGACCGTTGCCAGTGCTGTCTATAGCAGTGTGACTGGTAAGGAATGGGCACAAATGTCTCAGTTTGATGTGTTCTCCAGCTTCCCCTTCTACAAGTCCTGTTTTCATAACAGTGCCTCCACGACCTCTGGGAAGCAGTTCCTATAGTTTTCTCTTGGAATCTTCTCCAATACCCTGTAGGAACTGACATAAATTGGGCATCATGGAGCCCGGCATGGTGGCACAAGCCTGTAATCCCAGCACTTAGGGAGGGAGACAGGAGACAGGAGAATTGTGAGTTCAAAGCCAGCATCAGCAATGGCAAGGCGCTAAGCAACTCAGTGAGACCCTGTCTCTACATAAAACATAAAGTAGGGCTGGGGATGTGGCTTCAATGGTCGAATGCCCCTGAGTTCAATCTCCAGTACCAAAAAAAGCCCCCCAAAAAAACCAAAAACAAGATTCAGTTAATCTTCCTATTTTGTATTTAGTAATTATGTCTGAGTCCCTTTGAATCTGGAATTCCATCACCTTTTATTTCTTTTCACGACATTGGGGTCTTGAAGAAGAGTCATCTATCATATAGAATGTTCTACATCCTGGATTTGTATAATTGTTTCTTCATGGTATCATTTAACTTATTCTTCTTCATCCCTTATATTCCTTGTAAGTTGAATTTAGGTCTAGATATTGAATTAGGTTCAGGCTGAACATTTTGGGCAAGAATGCTTTAGAAGTAACTTTGTGTATGTTATTTTGCATCACATCAGGAGACAGTGTTAGAATTTATTCCACTCTTCGTGATGCTAAATTTGATCAATTCAAACATGCATAAATGAGATGTCAGTTAATATTGATGACTGTAAATTGCAAGAAGAGACAAAATCTTTAGAAAGTGACTATACCAGAATTTTTATTTTTTTATATTTTCCAGCACTGAAAAGGGATTGAACTTAGGGGCACCCAACTACAGAGCTACATCCCCAGCCCTTTTTATTTTCTCTTGCTAAGTCTCTTGCTAAGTTGCCCAAGCTGGCCTGGAACTTGAGATCCTCCTCCTCAGCCTCCCTAGTTGCTGGGATTACAGAATGTACCATTATACCCCACAGAAGATCTATTTTTGAGGAGAAAACAGGTGGCACTGAAAAATTTGCTTTTCTGTGCTGAGGGTACTACATCCATGGTTGCAAGACATAAAAGTTACAGAGCTTGTGCTGGAGTTCTTCTGCATTGTAATACACCGTATTGCACATCAACATCAACATTAGTTCAGTTCTTTTTGGGGGGGGAACTAGGAGCATTGAACCACTGAGCCACATCCCCAGCCCTTTTTATTTTGAGACAGGGGCTCACTAAGTTGCTTAGGGCTTAAGTTGCTGAGACTGGCCTTGAATTTGCAATTCTTCTGCCTTTGTCTCCTGAGCTTTTGGGATTACAAATGTGTGCCACCATGCCTGGCTTCACTCAATTCTTTATCATTCTCTTAGTAACTAAAACCACTAATAAGGGCTGGAATTGTAGCTCAGCGGTAGAGCGCTTGCCTCGCATGCGTGAGGCCCTGGGTTCGATCCTCAGCACCACATACAAAACAATAAAATAAAGACATTGTGTCCATCAACAACTAAAAAAATATTAAAAAAAAAAAACCACTAATAAGATAATGTCACATAACAAATATAATCACCTTTACAGAAAATTTTCTGTTGATAATATCCATGAGGAATGAAATCTCAGCAAACACAAACATAGCATATACTATATAATTTGGATTTTTTGAGGGATTTATTTTTATTTAAAAAAATTCTTTTGGGTACTGGGGATTGAATTCAGGGGCACTCGACCACTGAGCCACATCCCCAGCCCTATTTTGTATTCTATTTAGAGACAGGGTCTCACTGAGTTGCTTAGCATCTCACTTTTGCTAAAGCTGGCTTGGAACTCACTTTCTTCCTGTCTCAGCCTCCCTAACTGCTGGGATTACAGGCATGTGCCACTGTGCCCAGCTTTTGAGGGATTTTAATAGTGGAAACAGACTTGCAAATGCATGCCAAAGTCTACCACTTAAAACTGGAAATATTTAAAAGCAATGTAATGAGAAAATTTCATGGCATGTGAGAGTTAGCTGAAATCCATAAATTACTGAGAATGACTTTTTGGTGGGGGGTACCAAAGATTGAACCCAGGGGTACTTGACCACTGAGCCACATCCCCAAGCCAATTTTGTATTTTATTTACAGACAGGGTTTTGCTGAGTTGCTTTTGCTGAGGAACTCACGATCCTCCTGAGCTGCTGGGATTACAGGCGTATGCCATCGTGCCCAGCTGAGAATGATTTTTTTTAATATATATTTTTGTTATTGTTAATGGACCTTTATTTTATTATTTATATATGATGCTAACCATCGAACCCAGTGCCTCACACATATGCTAGGCAAGAGTTCTACCACTGAGCTACAACTTCAGCCCACTGAGATCGGTTTTAAGAATTATTCAAATCATTTGTGTTTATATAAAAGGTGAAATGAAAACCAGATTTTCAGATTTTCTTTTCTTTTTTTTTTTGGTACTGGGGATTGAACTCATGGGTACTCAACCACTGAGCCACATCCCCAGCCCTATTTTGTGTTTTATGTAGAGACAGGGTCTCACTGAGTTGCTCAGCGCCTCGCTGTTGCTGAGGCTGGCTTTGAACTCGCGATTCTCCTGTCTCAGCTTCCCAAAGTGCTGGGATTACAGGCGTGCGCCACCATGCCCGGCAGATTTTCTTTTCTTTTGAAGTGAAGACATGGGTGTTTGAGCCAATTAAATACAAAGCTGAGTCTGCTAGTGAATATAAGTGTAAGGAAGAATGTAAATATAAATCTGAAAATGTGGAATGGCTGATCTGTGGGGATCAAAACCAACTAAACTTTAATCCAAATGTGGTCTAAAATGGCAAAAACGTTTGTTTTCCAACATCTTATCTCTAGCTCTTAGATTTATTTCTAGAATCATAGGGAACTAATTGTCTCCTTTACATTTCTACTTCGTATCAGAGAATCACAAACTTCACATGTCCAAAACGCTTCTCGATTTCACACTTCTTCCCAAATACTTCTAAATAACAAATCCAGCTACTCAGAAGCTCAAGCCCAAACCATGGGGAAGGGGGTCATCATTGATAGCTACTTTTTTCTCATTCCTTGTATTAGCAAGTCTTCTTTTTACCCCCAAACGTTTCTCAAACCTGTCTATTTTGCTTTATCCTGTATCCCTTTTTCTAGTGTAAAGAACTGTCATTCCTATCTTTTGATTACTACATAGCCCACTGGTTTATCTGATTTCACTCATGCTCCACCCAGTCTACTTTTCACAAATTGAAATTTCTGGTTTAAGACCCATCAGTAGATTTCCATTATGCAGAAAAACAGATCCCAAATCTTTTGCCTCTATGGCCTATGAACCTTATATAATTATATAGGAAATGCCTACTCTGCATCCTAATTCCAAACCAAATTCCCCCTCAAGTTCCAGTCATAATAGGCTCCTGTTCATGACACAGTACAAGTTCTCTCTTATTTCAAGATAAGATAGAGGTTAAAATTCCTCTGCTTGGAGTACTCTTCACCTTGCTGGTTCCTTACCCTCCAAATTGTAATATTACACTCACTCCCTTCTCTAACAATTATACCTCAAGTATCCCCCTGCCAATTGCTATTTATCAACTATTTCTCTCATATTATTTATCACTATATGAAATCACCTCATTTTTCCTCTTTTATTTTTTTAACCCACTCTGACTAGAATATAAACTTAGGCAACAGCCTATCAACTTACTGTTCATAAGCATCGTTAAAGAGGAGCAAAGAGCTGGGCGCGGTGGCGCAAGCCTGTAATCCCAGCACTTAGGGAGGCTGAGACAGGAGAATCACGAGTTCAAAGCCAGCCTCAGCAATGGCGAGGCGCTAAGCAACTCAGGGAGTTCAATCTCCAGTACCAAAAAAAAAAGAGGAGCAAAGAGCTGGGCACAGTGGCCCACACCTGTAATCCCAGAAGCTCAGGAGGCAGAGGCAGGAGGATCCTGAGTTTGAAGGCAGCCTCAGCAAAAGTGACATGCTAAGCAATTCAGTGAGACCCTCTTTCTAAATAAAATACAATATAGGGCTGGGGATGTGGCTCAGTGGTCAAATGCCCCTGAGTTCAATCCCTCGTACCTCCCACCCTTCCCTGCAAAAAATAAGAGGAGCAAAGATAGACAGTAGTAAACTTCAACTTCCAACTGTTAGTATCAGCATCTCTGTGCCTCAGGAGTCTTCCATAGCTGTGAAATAACTGCTCTGCCTATTAAGGAGCAGCCGGTCACAAGTGAAAAGGAATTAATATTCCCTGTGGGTTGGTATATAAATAACCTATGAAAAATATAGGAATAATTAATTCTGAGACACGTGTGAGTCCCGAAAATCTTATCAGTCAGAATTATGGGGGAAAAAACCTTCAAGGTAAGACTGAAGGTAAGATGAATGGGTTGGCATGTTAGTGGTTTAATAGAAGACTTAGAAACCAGAGTTTATTTAAAACATTGCAATAAAAACCTAAATGTCAGCTGGACACGGTGGTGCACACCTGTAATCCCAGCATTTAGGGAGGCTGAGACAGTAGAATCGCGAGTTCAAAGCCAGCCTCAGCAATGGTGAGGCACTAAGCAACTCAGTGAGACCCTGTCTCTACATAAAACACAAAATAGGGCTGGGGATGTGGCTCAGTGGTTGAGTACCCAAGTTCAATCCCTGGTACCAAAAAAAGAAACCCTAAATTTCTAAAGCCTTTACTATTGAAATTAAAATGAAGAAATCAGAAAACTAATACCTCAAAGTTGGTCTCTCACCTGGGTGCACGCCTGTAATCCCAGTGGTTTGGGAGTCTGAGGCACCCCTGGATTCAATCCCCAATACCAAAAACAAAAAAAAACAGTTTGTCTCTCTAACTGAATTCTCTCCACAAAGACCCTGCTTGTATCATTTAATGGCAGGATGATTACAAATGTGTGAGTACAACTAATCTGTTGGAAAACAATGCTAGAAATAATAAGAAAAGAAACCATGCATACTATGCCAGGACATGCTAAAACAGCAAGTTAAAACTTGTATTATATTGCCTTTTTTTTTTTTTTTTTTGTGGTGCTGGTGATTGCATCCAGGGCCTTGTGCATGCAAGGCAAGCACTATATCAACTGAGCTATATCCTCAGCCTGCCACTTCATTTTTAATAAGTTAGATAATTTTTTATAGTAAGCAGTTAGAAGTTTTCAGATGTATTCAAGGCCTTGGAGCCTTTTTGTGGATTGGGTGATCCCTTCTTAGATTTAGTTGTTTGAAATAGAGACTGGAGAAGCCAAGAAATTTCATGTCTTGGACTTGGTGCATACATCTGGATGTCTGTGTGTAGATTCTAGATGTGCACAGGCATTCTAGCTTGAGGTCTTTCTTTTTAATTTAGGTTGTAACTGAAGAAATGCTGCTTGACAGGAAACTCGGTATAACTGCAAAGGGAGAACTACATGGGGTCATGTTATCATATCCACCTGTAATCCAGACTGACATTTTGAGATTATGTATCAATCTGCCTGAATTCCTCCTGCAGAGGTTTCTGGGCCCCGCTCAGCACTGGAGCTAATCTACTCAGAATCCATTCCATCTTGCTCTTCTTAGGTCCCCACATACTTAGGGAAGACTGGGATTTGTTTCCATATGTGTGTGTGTGTGTGCGTGATGGAGGACGGAAAAGGGACAAGTAGGGGTAGACAGCATAGAAGGATATTGGAAGGGGAGTATAGAGTCATTTGGTTATATCTGGGAGTTTTAAAAATTTTCCTCTTTCTCCCACGGTTGCTTTTTGGGGATGCTGTACTTTTCCAAGAGAGGAATCCAGAAAAACATAACTCAGGTTCTGAGATATGTGTTAAAAGCCATACTGCAGGTGAATTGATACATCTTCCTTGAAATATAGTGAGGTTCGCCCCCTATTTGCACGAACATTTGTTTTCTTTATCTAGAAACTTCCTTGCTCAATTGACCCATGAACCCATCACAGATCTTCTCATTCTGTCAGGGAGTGAATGATTGTGCCCGGTAGCACAATCTTGCCCCTTATTATCCCATTCTTCTTTTTGGGGGGGTTTCTTTCTTTCTTTTTTTTTTTTTTTTTTTTTGGTACTGGAGATTGAACTCAGGGGCACTCGACCACTGAGCCACATCCCAGCCCTATTTTGTGTTTTATGTAGAGACAGGGTCTCACTGAGTTGCTTAGCACCTTGCCATTGCTAAGGCTGGCTTTAAACTCGCAATTCTCCTGTCTCAGCCTCCCAAAGTGCTGGGATTACAGGCGTGCACCACTGTGCCCGGCTGTCCCATTCTTCTTTGACGGTGTTTCAGTGTGCGCAATGCTATATGATGGAGCCTAAATGCATTCCCTTCAGGGAAACAGTTGAGCCTCCCAGATTAGCCTTGGGGTTTAATTGAGTAGTAATGATTGTTGAGTGGGGTAAGTAGTCTCCACAAACATGTTTATTTTTCTTAATTTTTTATTTCTCCTTTTTAAGAAAACATGAAGCATTTTATACTATAAAAGAATAATGGAACGTTTGTGTATGTGGCACTGGAATAGTAAGCACTGTAGAAGTCCCATTTGTGCCTTGCCATCCCCCTCAAATATCCTCTACTCAGTGACTCAGGAGGCTGAGCTAAGAGGTTTGAGAGTTCAAAGCCAGCCTCAGCAATTTAGCAAGGTGCTAAGCAACTCAGTGAGACCCTGTCTGTAAATAAAATACAAAAAAGGACTGGGGATGTGGCTCAGTGGTTAAGTGTCCCTGAGTTCAATCCCTGGTACCCCCCCACCCCCAGTAACCTCTAAGGATAGTTTTATATTCGTAATTCTGTTACTTTTGTAATTGTTTTATGACATATCTTTAAGAGGATATTATTAGGTTTCTATATTTTGAACTGTGGACTCTTAAAGTTATAAAGGAACTCAGAGAGATTGTTCCATCTAAATATCCAAAATAATGGAATGGTTATGTTTTGCGTTCCTAAGATGAAATATACAATCAGTTTTCAAAAGTTTATGCAACACCTTGCATTGTGAAGAAAACTGCCTATAATTTCATCTAATAATGAAGAACCTTAATATTTAGTATATATTTTAATTATGCCAACCTCTTCTTATGTGCAGTGGAAGTTTTGCTTTTATTTTTGTAGATATTTTTGAAAGATTATGTCTTCCTTTAATGAAAAAAAGGAAAGTGCACATAGATATTGAAAGTTTGATAATAATTTGTATATTGGATGCGTCCACTGTAAAATCCTTTCAGCTTTGCTGTATGTTTGAAATTTTCTATAATAAAAATGGAAAGTCATGGATGATTGTTAAAAAGAAAAAGAGTAACTTGCCATACTAGAACTTTCTACGTTTTTTTCCACCCTATTTAATTTATTGAGAAATAACAATATGTTTTATTCTTTCCTAGCCCTAGCCATGGGATCGGAGAATGTCCCGGTGTGTGAAGAAGATTGTCTTCAGCCTCAGTATTATTCATGAGCATGGAGGTACTTCGCTCTAGTCATGTTCATTTTACTCTGCTGTACCCTCTGCATCTACTCTGCTCTGGTCCATTCGTTCGATATACCTTCTCCATCCCTCAGTGTCCTTCTCCATCGCCTTCATATTAAAAACATTCGTTTGACTCTCACCAGTACTACATGGGCTTATCATTTCAGGAACTGATAGTGTTCAGGGACCTGACCGTAGACTTCTCTCTGGACCCTGCTTAGAGGGATTTATGTAGAGATGTGATGATAGACAACTACAGCAACCTAGTCTTACTTGGTAAGGATACTGATTTCCAAATAACTTATAAATTTTGGGTGTGTCTTTCAATTGTCTGTGTGGGTGTCTACCTTCCTAGGAAATTGTTTAGATAAGAAAACAGGCAGGCTGCCCATTTTGGTCCCTTTATCTTCTCCATACTTCAGACCTTCATACCTTCTTTTTGTCTTTTCTGTAGTTGCCTGTTTCCTTGAGGACTAAGGACTAGGTTTGAATTCAGAAACAGCAGGAGTATATCATTTTTCTTGTAAACAGGACTTTACTTCCAAGCCTGATGTGATTTCCCTATTGGAGCAAGGGAAAGAACCATGCGTAGTCTCAAGGGACATTATGGGAGGATGGTGCCCAGGGAAGTAAGGATTTTGAATAGGTGGACAGGCAGTGCATTTGAGAATCAGCTGGTCAGGAAGGCAGAACCTCAGTGGTGTTTACTGAAGCATCTTCCTCAGAGGCCCATTCAAGGGTGTATGGAAGCATGCTGTTTATTTTATTATTCTTTATACCTTATATATATGTGTACATGTATGTATATATTTATGTGCACAAAAACACTCATTTGAAATATTTTGTAATAAAAAATACTTTCTTGCCCAGCTTATATGAGGCAACCCCCAGCACAATAAAAACAAAACAAAACAACTTTCAGACTATTAGTGAAACTAATATAGAAATAGTTTGGCCAGTTAGGATGCTGTGCTAGTAATTTACACATAATAATAGTTTAGACCAGCGTCAGCAAACTATGTATGGCCAGTCATCTGTTTTTGTAAATAAACTTTTATAGGAACTTAGCTAAACTCTCTCACTGAAATATTGTTTGTGGCTGCTTTTGGGCAACAGTGGCCAAATTAAGTAGTTGCAATGGAGCCTGTATGATTTGCAAACCTAAAGTACTTTGTATTTACTATCTGGCCCTTTAAGAAAAATTTACCAGGCTGGGCATGTAGCTCAGTGGTAGAGTGCTTGCCTAGCACATATAAGGCCTAGGTTTGATTCTCAGCAGCATAAAGAAAAAAAAGGGAAGTTTGCCAATACCTATTTATTAACAGAGTAAATGTTGAAAAATGATTAGATTCAAGGTATTTTTAAAAATGCTGAGCCAATAGGATCAATGGCAGTTGGATATGTGAGCCTCCAGTATGGTGGAGAGGGTAGAGCTGGGAATCATTAGCACATAATTTATAAAGCTGTAGGACTGATGAGTACTTTGGTAAATAAATGAAATACTGAGAGGAGAAGAGGGCCAAGTACTATGCTCTGAGGCATATTTCCAATTAGAGGTTAGGAAAGGAGGATGATACATTGGGTTGACCAACAAACTTGTTTGCCCAAGAGTGAAGTTTTTTGGACACAAGACTTTTCAGTGTTAAAACCAGAATAGTCTCAGGTAAACCAAGATAGTTGGTAACTGCAGATGGTATTTTTATTTATTTATTTATTTTTTTGGTACTGGGATTGAACCCAGGGGCACTTAACACTGAGCCACCTTCCCAGCCCCTTTTTAAATATTTTTTATTTTGGGATAGGGTCTTCCTAAGTTGCTTAGGTTCTTACTTAGGCTGGCTTTAAACTTGCAATGCTCCTCCTTGACTTCACAAGTCACTGGGATTATAGGTGTGCACCACCTTGCCCACCAGCCCCAGGTGGTATTTAAAAGGTAACTAAGAAAGACTGGTGAGTAAGGTTGGCAAGTCAGCTGTTATGTACTGTTAGGAGAATGGTAACTGACCACCAGATTTAACAAAAGAGGGTTTGTTTGGGTCATATTAGAGTGGCTTGAGCCACCGCACCCGGCTTTAGAGTGAATGAGTTTTTTCAGTGGAGTTATAAAAGCTTGAGTGAAATGACTATCAAGCAAAGTAGGAGAGATTCTGAGAAGTTTTACTTTTTTGGAATCTTCCTGTTCTCCTACCAAACATCGTAAACAAACCAAATAGGAGAGCAACTAAGAGGACAAATTATAAATCCACAGGTAAAATCTATATCAAAACTAAGTGACAAGGGCTTGGGTTGTGGCTCAGTGGTGAAGCGCTTGCCTAGTGTGTGTGAGGCATTGGGTTCTATACTCAGCACCACATAAAAAATAAAGTTATCATGTCCATCTACAACTAAGAAAATATATATTAAAAAAAAAAAAAGCTGGGCGCAGTGGCGCACACCTGTAATCCCAGCACTTTGGGAGGGTGAGACAGGAGAATTGCTAGTTCAAAGCCAGCCTTAGCAAAGACGACGTGCTGAGCAACTCAGTGAGACTCTGTCTCCACATAAAAACACAAAATAGGGCTGGGGACGTGGCTCAGTGGTCGAGTACCCCTGAGTTCAATTCCCAGTTCAAAAAACCCCCCCAAAACAAAAACTACTTCAATTCCCTGCACACCCTGTAAGAAGAATAGTTGGACATGAACTGACAACCTCAGAACCTTTTGGTGTCTGTGACTTTGTGATGAAGTGGAAGCAAAGCAAGAGAGTATCTGACAGCTCTGAGGAGAAGAAAACCATCAAATTACAAACTTACTCTCTAGAAAATTCAGCAGGCCATTCTGAGGGCAGCAACTGAAACTAGAGGGATTTTGCCTCTTATAGGCAGGTGAGTACAGGATAAATTTTCCCATCTTAAAGTGTCTCAGCAGTCTGGGCCCCATTAACCTTTTTTGGGAGGAGGGGGCAGTACTAGGGATTGAACACCTGGGTGCTGTACTAGTGCATTACATTCCCAGCCTGCCCAGCCTTTTTAAAATCTAAACTAAGTTCCCATGGGGCACAGTGGTACATGGTCTGAAATCCCAGGGGCATGGGAGGTTGAGGCAGGAAGACCACAAGTTCAAGACCAGCTTCAGCTATTTAGCGAGACCCTAAGCAACTTAGTGAGAATCTTTCTCAAAATAAAAAATAAAAAAAGAGGACTGAATCTGGGCGCAGTGGCTCAAGCCTGTAATCCCAGCACTTAGGGAGGCTGAGACAGGAGAATCGCGAGTTCAAAGCCAGCCTCAGCAACGGCGAGGCGCTAAGCAAGCAACTCAGTGAGACCCTGTCTCTACATAAAACACAAAATAGGGCTGGGGATGTGGCTCAGTGGTCAAGTGCCCCTGAGTTCAATCCCCAGTACCAAAAAAAAAAGGACTGAGGATATAGTTCAGTGGCCAAGTCCCCTTGGGTTCAATCCCCAGTAGCAAAAAAAAAAAAAAAGATTATGAGCTGGGAACATGGTGGTACATGCCTCTAATCCCAGTGCTTCAGGAGGCTGAGGCAAGAGTATAGCAAGTTCAAAGCCAGCCTCAGCAATTTAGCAAAGCCCTAAGCAACTTGGTGAGACCCTGTCTTAAAATTTAAAAAAAAATGGCTGAGAATATAGCTCAGTGATAAAGCACCTATGTGTTTAATCCCCAGTACCCCATCCCTCCCAGTTTTTAAAAAATTGATTACAAAAAAGTATTTAGTTACCATATGACCCAGCAGTACCATTTCTGGATGTAGGTCCAAAAGAATTAAAAACTGTCTCAAAGAGATATTCATACATCTATATTCATAGAGTTATTCACAGTAAGTAACTAAAAGGTTATGTACCAGCTGGGGATATAGCTCAATTGGTAGAGTGCTTGTCTTGTATGTACAAGGCCCTGGGTTTAATCCCCAGTACCACAAAAACAAACAGAAAACGGTTATATACCTAATAACAGCTTCAAGATATATGAAATAAAAATGGCAGAAATGAAAGGAGAAGCAGATAAATCCACAATGTTAGCCAAAACTTCAACATGCTTCTCTCAGTAATTGATAAAACTAGAGATGGAAAAATCAGCAAGCAAATGGAAGAACTGAGCCACACCATCATGTGACTGGATGTAACTGACATTTATAGTACAATTTGCCCAACAATATTAGAATCCTAACTCTTTTCAAGTGTTTGTGGAACAATCTTCAAAGTAGATCATATCTTGGATCATAAAGCAAATCTTAAAAATGTGAAGAATTGAAATAATACATTGTATATACTTTGACCATAATGGGATTAAATTAGAAATCAGTAACAGAAGGATAAGATTAAAACTTCCAAACATAGAAATTAAACAATACATTTCTGAGTAATGCATGAGTCAAGGAAGAAGATTTGACAGCGAAAGACTTGGACGCTTAATCAGAGGATAGTAAGTAAACAATTTGTTCAGCATCAGTAGCTGTTAGGGAAATGTAAGTTAAAATCATGATAAAAACCATTAAAAAACAAAAAGTACTTGTAGAATGGCTGAAATAAAATACTGCCAGTACCAAGTAATGACAAGGATATTGAGCTACTAGAACTCACACATTGCAAAACAGTACAGCCACTTCCGTAGAGTTTTGAAATTTCTTTTGAACTTATGTATATATATCTCAGGGAATGAAAAATATTCTCAGAACAATCTGTACATGGATATTTGTAGCAGCTCTGTTCATGATTGCCCCAAACTGAAGACAACCCAGATGTTCTTGAACAAGTGAATGGCACATCCATTCAATGGGATGTCATTCAGCAATAAAGAGGAATAAGCTGTCAACACCTGAGGTGTTGAGCAAGTCATATCTGCAAATGGATCTCAAGAGCATTATGCTGAGAGAGAACAAATCTCTAAAGATTATATACTATATGATTCCATTTACATTACAATCTAGAAATGAAAAAAATAGTAATGATTGAGAAAATACTAGTGTTTACCAGGGATTAGGACTAAGGAAAGGGAGTGACTATAGCATGAAGGAGTTTTTTGGGTGATGGACCTATTCTAAATAATTGTGGTTACATGAATCTCTACATGTATCAGAATTCATACCATGGCACTGGCAAGCTTTGTGTGTTGTGCGGGGGATACTGGAGATTGAATCCAGGGGCATTCCTCTAAGTTTTTGATTTTGTTTTTGTTTTAATTTTAAGACAAGGTCTCAGTAAGTTGCTCAGGCTGACCTTGAACTTCGGTCTTCCTGCCTCAGCCTTTCATGTGGCTCTGATTACAGGCATACCTCAACGATACCAGGAAGATTCCTGTTAATTTTAAAAAGGTAAAGCAATAGAAAAAGATTATGGTTGAATTTTGTACAAAATTATAAGGTTAAAGAGAATGAGGAATAAAATGACTTTCCTATAGCTAATGAACAGCACACAAGTCATAACTACAAACCATGTCATAATGTTTCAAAACTAGCTAAAGGTCAGGCACAGTGGCAGTATATTATAGCAAAATAGGAAATAAAGAGCAAGAGGACAACAGGTACGGTCAAATATATTAGGATAAAGATAATGATTAGATAAATATTCTGAATTTGATTAAATGTGAAAAGATACATTCCTAAATATAGAATGGATAAGATACATAAGAAAATTGTGTATGTATGTATACATATATATATGTGTAAAATAGGTATGCATGCACATTCAAATGTTTATGTGTCATAAATAAAAATGAGAGTGGCTGGGGCTGTAACAGCTCAGTGGTAGAGCGCTTGCCTAGCATGCTGAGGCACTGGGTTCAATCCTCAGCACCACATATAAATAATAAATGAATAAAATAAAGATGCATCAACAACTAAAAGAAATTTAAAAAATATATATATATATTTAAAAATAAATAAATAAATAAAAATGAGAGAACTGAGGCCAAACACTGATTATTACCAAAATATTCTGCTATGTATCTATAACAGAAAGGTTGTATTTTTTTTAAGCCTTAAAAATTAACCTATGGGTGATGGAAAGAAAGAGACTCTCCTTTGGCTATATTTTGTGGATTTGAACTGAACTATATAAGTATCTTATGCAATTACAAGACAAAATTAAATTTAGGAACATCTCTAAAACCAAAAGAGAAATGCAATGATTCATTCTAAATGTGTATCCAGTGTTTATATATTCTTAAATTTGTAAGGAACTACCAAAAAAAAAACACCTTACACTATTTTACCATATTAGTGGTTGCAGTGCTATATTGGTATTCTAAGAATGTTGTGCATTAGTGTGGGATAAAAGAAATGAGAAATTTAGTTGGGTTCTTTTAGTATCTGAGACTTAGTACATACAAAGGAAATACAGATCAATAACATTAAGTAAAAATTTTATAGTCCTTAACATGAATTGGAAGTATTATTTTGAACTCAAGATCTGTTTTGTCTTTCACTATATTGTACTGGTTAAAAGATATTTAAAAATATCATTTAGGGGCTGGGGTTGTAGCTTAGTGGTAGAGCACTTGCCTAGCATGTGTGAGGCACTGGGTTTGATTCTCAGCACCACATGTAAATAAATAAATAAAGGTCCATTGGCAACTAAAAATAAAATAAAATATATTTTTTAAAAATATACATATCACTTAGTCTCATGTAGGCTTCATCTGGATCCTAATTTAAACAAACAGAAAAATACACATTTACAATTATGCAATTGGGGCTGGGGGTTGTGGCTCCATGGTACAGCACTTGCCTCACATGTGTGAGGCACTGGGTTTGATTCTCAGCACAGCATATAAATAAATGAATAAAATAAATAAGTCCATCAACAACTAAAAAAAATTTTTAAATAATTATGCAATTGGAGAAACAGGAAGACTGTTATATGATTTTAAGTAATCACTGTTAATTTTTAGGTATGATTATTGTTATGCTTCTGCAAAATGTTCTTGTCTTAGAGATTCATGCTGAAATATTTACAGATGAAATAATATGCTGCCTGGAATTTGCTTCAGTATAATCTGTGGAGTTGGTTATGATGAGTGGATGGATAATAAGATTGTCCTTAAATTGATAATTTTTGAAGCTGAGTGAGTGTTATACTGGGGTTTTCTGTGGTGACCTATTTTAAGGTTAAAAAA
>PVHX01011282.1:21988-64861 GCA_004024805.1 Geosciurus inauris
AGCCCCGAGACCCTGTTTCTACATAAAACACAAAATAGGGCTGGGGATGTGGCTCAGTGGTCGAGTGCCCCTGAGTTCAATCCCCAGTACTGAAAAAAAAAAAAAAAAAAAGAATGCCCTGAGAATGGGCATGAGAAACAAAATAGTTTGTGTATCAGAAGGAAGTTTGAATAATACTACAAATTCATGAAAAGGCACCTCACTACACTGGTTGAAATAGGCGGAAAAAGATAATTATGAGTTCACATAAATGACAATAAGCACTGATAGAGATATATGGATAGATGGTTAGGTATATATAATATTTTTTCATTTGCACCATTTAGTAATTTAGCTATAGTTTAATCTCTTCAATTTTGATTTTTTTTTTTTTTTTTAGTCTCTAAGAGAATCGATAAAGAGCATTTGTTATCTTGTCAGTGATGTGGGAGAAATTAGTGCAGGAACACATGGTCAGAACTATTCTGTAATTGTGAACACAAGTGATTATAATAACTCTTTTTGTATTTTTTTAAATTTTTATTTTTTGGTACCAGGGATTGAAGTCATGGGTGCTTGACCACTGAGCCACATCCCCAGCCCTATTTTATGTTTTATGTAGAGACAGGGTCTCACTGAGTTGCTTAGTGCCTCGACATTGCTGAGGCTGGCTTTGAACTCGTGATTCACCTGTCTCAGCCTCCCAAAGTGCTGAGATTAAAGGGTGTGTGCCACTGCTCCCAGCTCTTTTTATTTTTTACTTATTTTATTTTATGGTAATGGGGATTGAACCCAGGTTCCCTTAACCACTGAGACTCAACCTCAGCCCTTTTTTTTATTTTGAGACAGGGTCTCACTAAGTTGCTTAGGTCCTTGCTTTGTTGCTGAGGCTGGCTTTGAACTTCTGAACCGCCTTTATAAGCAAGATGTTTGTTATTCTGTTGTTAGTGAAACAATCATTTTCCTTTTTGTGTGTGGTGCTGGGAATTAAACCCAGGGCCTCATGCATGCTAGGCAAGTGCTTTACAACTGAGCTGCGTCCACAGTCCTCGCCATTGGTCTTGCCCTTTAAGAGCTTTAACAGTTAAGAAAAGAAAAGGTTACATATGAATAAATAAGTGATTGTATGATTTTCATTTTTAATGTTTATATTTTTGGTACCAGGGATTGAACCCAGAGGTGATTCACCACTGAGCTACATTCCCAGACCTTTTTATTTCGAGACAAAAGTTTTGCTGAATTGCTGAAGGTCTTGCCTTAGCCTCTCAAGTTGTGGGAATTGTAATTGTGTGCCATCATTCCTGGAGATTGTGTGATTTTTTTTTTTTTTTTTTTGGTTGGGGAGTACCAGGGATTAAATTCCCGGGCACTCGAAAACTGTGTAACATCTCCAGTCCTATTTTGTATTTTACTTAGAGACAGGGTCTCTAAATAAAGGTCTATCTACCACCTTGCTTTTGCTGACGCTGACTTTCAACTTGAGATCCTCCTGCCTCGGCCTCCTGAGTCACTAGGATTACAGCCATGTGCCACTGCACTTGGCTTGACTATGTGATTTTTAAATCCAAAAAATTGCAATGAGAAAGTACTTAGAGAATAAAGGGGTGAGCTTAGATAGGGTTGTCTAGCCCAGGCATTCTAAGGAAATAACTTCTAACCTGAGACTTATGAGATGTAACCTGGTGTAGAGAATTTCTAGCAAATTGAACAATTGATGGAAAACTTTGAAAAAGGTAAAGGGCTTGGCTTATTTCAGATACTTGAAGAAGAATATTTGGTCTGTAATGAACAGTGGAAAAAGCAAGGCAAGAAAATGTTGGATAAGATTTTGACTGAGATACGCTAAAAGAGAAAGTTAGGGACAACCTCATAAATTATGGTAAAGCATTTGGATTTTATTCTGAGTGCACAGAGTACCTAAATAGTCTGGCTATTACACATGACCTGTGCCAGCAAAACCTTAACTGAGTCCAACTTTCCCTATTTATCCAGGTATAGCTGCATATTGATGAGTTTCTTAGGTTAGGAGATTCATTAGACACTGACATAGGATAAGTTACTTAACATTGTATCTATTTCTGCATTAGTCTTTTTGACAACTTTGTAGAACATTTGTCATTGTTGAGCCCACCCTCAGGTGGCTTCCCATCATCCCATCAGCAGACAGGGTGAACTGTTTATCCATTGTCCCCTCATTCCTCCTTCCTTACTGACATAGCCCCCAATTTTAATTGGGATATTGATGTTCCCGACTAGAGTACATTTTCTCACCTCTCTTGAACTACTCAAGTATACCAACATGACAGTGTGACCAGTGAGAGGGAAACTGACATGCTATGTGTGATTTCTAGAAAGGTTCCTCAAAGTGAACCCTTTGCCCTGATCACCACCTGATCCCCCCTGAAATAAGGTCATGAAAGCCAGAACTCCATCTTGGGCCGTGAGGTGACCTCTGGAACAGAAACTTCACAATAAGTGTGGCAGAATAGAAGGAGTGGAGTCCCTGATGCTCATGGAAACAACAGCCCACTTTCAGAATTCTCACATACAGGAAGAGCATGCCCTTGTGTTTTAAGCTGTGCATGTCAAGGGGGTTTCTGTTATCTGTAGCTATTTATAACCTCTTGCCCTGACCCTGTGCCTGGTCCTCTGGCAAACTGTATGGTCATCCCTGCAGATTCCTTGAGCATGTTTCATGGAGTCTGGACTCTTATTAGCCAGTTTTGCAGAGGAGACCTCAACATGGGAAGTCCTCTGCCCAAGGTTATTCATCCAGACAGGGCAATGTTCTGACCTCTAAGTTAGTGATTCTCAGTTCTGGGTGCCCATCAGAATTTCCCAGAGAGCTTTTCAAAAATAGCCAGGCCATGCTCAGACTAGTTACTTGGACGTGTGGTGAGGAACAGGAAAATATAGGCCCAGCCTCAGAGAAGATTCCCTCGAGATACTTTCAAAGGGGAAAAAGAGGCTTGCAGTGAAGTCTGGCAGACACCACCCTAACCTAGAGCTCCACATGAACACCAGTTATGGGCAACATAGGATAGTCTAAGACTGCAGCTCTCTTGTGGTGTTCCTGCCAAAGATGCAGGATCTGAATCTACCTATGAGGAACCATTGAAAAAATAGATGGAAGACATAGAATAGTCCTGAAATGCATCCCCATATGTATATGGAAAGAGATATTTCACATA
Organism: Geosciurus inauris; assembly: GCA_004024805.1. NCBI lineage: Eukaryota > Metazoa > Chordata > Mammalia > Rodentia > Sciuridae > Geosciurus > Geosciurus inauris. Next base: position 25,159 of record PVHX01011282.1, read on the forward strand.
GATGAAGAAAATACTATCTTTTCAACACAGTTTCTTTCTTTTTTTTTTTTTTAAATTTTTTTAGTTGTTGATGGACCTTTATTTTACTTATTTAAATGTGGTGCTGAGAATCGAACCCAGTGCCTCACACATGCTAGGCAAGTGCTCTACCACTGAGCTACAATCCCAGCCCTCAACATAGTTTCTTAAGACAAACCATGGAGGCCAGAAAGAAGTGGCACATTTTTTAAGTACTGAAATGGAAAACTTTCCATCCCAAATTCTGTATCCAGCAAGAATATTCTTCAAGAATGAAACAGACCTACACTATTAACTATTAGGGAAATGCAAATCAAAATCACAATGAGTTACAACTTTGCACCTGTAAAAATGGCCATAATAAAAATTTGCCATAGCCAGGCACGGTGGTGCACACTTGTAATCCCAGTGCTTTGGGAGGCTGAGACAGGAGAATCATGAGTTCAAAGCCAGCCTCAGCAACAGCAAGGTGCTAAGCAACTCAGTGAGACCCTGTCTCTACATAAAACACAAAAATAGGGCTGGGGATGTGGTTCAGTGGTCAAGTATCCCTGAATTCAATCCCCAGTACCAAAAAAAAATTTGCCATGTGTGGTGGTATGTATCAGTAATCCCAGTGACTCAGGGTACTGAGGAAGGAGGATTTCAAGTTCAAGGCCAGTTTGAGCAACATAGTAAGACCCTGTCTCATAAACAAACAAAAACAGAAAATAAGTGATGGTTCTAGTCAGAATGGCAATTATCAAGAATACAAGCAATAGTAAGTGTTGACAAGGATGTGGGGAAAAGGTATACTCGTACATTGCTGGTGGGACTACAGATTGGTGCAACTACTACGGAAGGAAGTACGGAGATTCCTAAGAAAACTTGGAATGGAACCACCATTTGACCCAGCTATCCCACTCCTTGGTTTATACCAAAGGACTTAAAATCAGCATACTACAGTGACACAGCCACATCAATGTTTGTAACAGCTCAATTCACAATAGCCAAACTATGGAAACAACCTAGATGCTCCTCAACAGATGAATGAATAAAGAAAATGTGGTACATATACACAATGAAATATTACTCAGCCTTAAAGAAGAATGATATTATGGCATGTGCGGGTAAATGGATGGAGCTGGAGAATATTATGTTAAGTGAAATAAGCCAAACCCAAAAGCCAAAGGCCAAATGTTTTGTCTGATAAGCAGATGCTGATCCGTAATTGCGGGGGGGGGGGTGTCTTTGGATTGGGCAAAGGGGAGTGAAGGGAGAAGAGGGAATGTAGGAGTGGGAAGGATGGTGGAATGAGATGGACATTATTACCCCATATATATGTATGATTTTATGACCAGTGTGACTGTATCATGTACAGCCAGAGGAATGAGAAGTTGTGCTCCATTTGTGTACAATGTGCCATGTATTACTAATTAGAACAAGTTTTTTTAAAATTTTAAAAATTAAAAAACTTCAGATGACATCTTCACTTCCATTATACTTATACCAAATATTTCCATCTGGTAACTCAGGGAGCAACACAGTATCAGGAAGGGGTTAATGTGCACTACCTCTAGTTTTTTTTGTTTTTTTTTTGGTACTAGGGATTGAACTCAGGGGCACTCGACCACTGAGCCACATCCCCAGCCCTATTTTGTGTTTTATGTAGAGACAGGGTCTCACTGAGTTGCTTAGTGCCTTGCCGTTGCCGAGGCTGGCTTTGAACTCGCAATTCTCCCGTCTCAGCCTCCCTAAGTGCTGGGATTACAGGCTTGCGCCACCACGCCTGGCTCCTAGTTCTTTCAGTATATTACTCAAGAAAAATTGGAAAGACAGATTTTGGACATACACATTGACTAGTCGTCCTGGTCAGATATTTGGACCACCTCAGTTGAGAAGATCTCCTCAGTCTTCATACAAGATCTTGGATTGTTTTTGTGTATATTTTGCTTCATTTAAAAAAATTTTTTAATTTTTTTCTTATTCCCTGCGTGTGCGTGTGTGTGCAAGTATGTGAATTCTTACTGTCCTGTTTCAGGGACATATGTACATATGCTTATTCCTCTTTTTCTCCCCTCTTAAATTCAGCATTTTTCTTAATTATTTTTTCTTAGTATTGTCTTGTGAGGGTGAGGGTTCACTGGATTGTAAATCTTAGTTTGGTTTTGCATCATCTTCATATGCTTATTTCTCTTGATTCTTTTTCAGTCTTCTTCCTGCTAATAGCCAAATTCTGTTCTCTCTCTCTCTTTGCCAATACCATGCTCCTTATATTTCCTCCCTCCCTCTGTATAAATATTATCTGCTACATCTCTTCTGCATTCTCTCTGTCCACGTTTTGGAATTGTAAAGTCTTTTCTGACTTCCTAACACGTTTCCTTTTCCCCTAATTAACTATATTTTTACCATTGCTTAGAACTAAGTGGTAAACCATTAATGCTAATACATTAATGCTCAAACCATTAATGCTAATACAGTCATAACTGCTGTGGATGAAATAGTTGTTACCTGCTATTTCCTTTATAGAGAGAGTTAGTTCATGGTTATTGTTTTCACGGCTGATAATTTCTGAATCCACCATTCCTCTTTATTGGTGACAAAGTGAAGACAAAAAATAAATTTAAAAAAGAAAATAAGTGATGTCAGGGATGTGGAAATTTGAAATTTGGTGCATTGTGACTGGGAATGTAAGAAGCTGCTGTGGGAAACAGTATGGTGGCTACTAAATAAATCAAATGTAATCACCATGTGGTGCAGCCCTACCCCATATAGGTGTTTTTTTTGTGCGTGTGTGTGGTGCTGAGGATTGAACCGAGGGCCTTGTGCATGCGAGGCAAGTGCTGTACCAACTGCACTATATCCCCAGACCTCCCACATAGTTTTATAAGAAACTACTTCACAAATTTTCTAGGCAAAGGACATCTTAAAACTTAAACTAGCTGGGTGCTGTGGCACACACCTGTAATCCCAGTGACTTGGGAGGCTGAGGCAGGAGGATCTCAAGTTCAAAGCCAGCCCCAGCAACTTTTAAAACCGTCTCAAAACAGAAAATTTTAAAAAATGGTTAGGGGTGTGGCTCATTGGTTAAGGGCCCCTGGATTTAATCCCTGGTACAAAAACAAAATAAAACAATAACAAAAAAATAAAACCAAACAAAAAAATCACAAAAACTTAAAACTATGGGCATATGAGCTGGAGGTCATAGCTCAGTGGTAGAGTAGCTGCCTAGTGTGTGTGAGAGGCACTGGGTTTGATTCTCAGCACCACATATAAGTAAATAAATGTCCACCAACAACTAAAAAAAATATTTTAAAAAAACTACAGGCAGGGGCTGGGGTCATGGCTCAGTGGTAGAGTGCTTGCCTCATATGCATGAGGCACTGGGTTCGAGCCTCAGCACCATGTAAAAATAAATGAATAAAATAAAGATAATGTGTCTGTCTACAACTAAAAATATATATATGTTAAAAAAAACTACAGGCATAAATATGGAGGCATGTTCAATGATTACTACAGAAATACTTTTACAACTTGCTTATATAACCTATTGTGGGTGTTCTCTTAGAGAAGAAAACATCCATGGTCATCTCTCAGCTCAGTCTGTTAGTATACCACACTTTCTAGTTCTTCATATTAAAGATCTATAAAACATGAAGAAATGTGTACTATGTATAAATATCAAATGGACGGGGCTGGGATTGTGGCTCAGTGGCAGAGCGCTTGCCTCGCGCATGTGAGGCACTGGATTGGATCATCAGCACCCCATAAAAATGAATAAACAAAATAAAGATATTGTGTCCACCTATAACTAAAAAATATTTTAAAAAATCAAATGGACAAGGGTAAGGGTAGAAGGGTGGATGGACAAGATCAAGGCACCATGCATGCATGTATGGAAATGTAACAGTAAACCCCATTAATTACAATTAATGTTATAATAAAAATAAAATGGTTATATGATACAATGTTCTAATATAAAGAGAACATGGTTATTTAATGATGTAATTAGTAAATGAGGGGGCAGTGTGGTACATACATACAAGGATGCCATGAATACTTTCATGTTTCTGTGGCAGCCCTTGAAATGTTTGAGAAAGCAGAAACAAGGGTGAGCAGACTCTTCAAGAAAATGAGACTCAATATTCCCAAGACCTTTGGTGGACTGAGGGTACAACATTCAGTTAGATCATCCATTTGCTACTCACCTAGGAAACCAAGGCAGGCTTGCATCCCTGCTTAAGAGCACAATTCTTTTGTTAGTCACCATTAGCATATAATATTATTTATTAACCTACAAATAAACTTCAGATGAGATAATCCCTAGGTCCTCAGGAGTCTGAACAGAAGTTCTATAATCTTACCTATCTGTTCCAGTTAGTTTACTCTAAGGTTTATACTTGTCAATTTATACTGACAAGTATAATTATGTGTACTATCAATTGGCAATTACTGTCCCTTTCTATAGGTCAGAGGGCCTGCTTAATGTTTTCAATGTCAGATGCTTGAACCATAAACTGTTTTCTTGGTTACTTAATATGTTTACAATAAGTAAAAAGGTTTTTAAAATTTTCTGAATTTTATTAGACTTCATACATATAGTAAATGCTAATTATAAGTAATCCTTCCCAAGAAGGGTCTAACATGGTTCAAATTGCTGTTGAGCTTAATATGCTCATGGATAAGATGCTATAAAAGTTACTGTCTTAGCAGATTTCTAATTCTCAAATATAAAAATCTTTCTAGAGTCTGGTGTTGTGGCTCAGTGGTAGAGCAGTTGCCTAGCATGTGTGAGGCACTGGGGTTGATCCTCATCACATAAAAATAAATAAATAAAATGAAGGTATTGTGTTCATCTACAACTAAAAAAATAAATACCTTTCTAATGATTTATCTTGGATTTTTAGAGAACCACATTTCCTTTGAGATAGGTTAAGGTATAAAAGGGTTATTTTATATGAAAATTTTTTTTCTTAATTGTCTACTATTGATTACTTAAACTCTCAAATTTTACTCACCTGTTTCTCTTCTCAACATCTCTCTCTTGTGTGAATTCTTTGATGTTCAATAAGCTGTAAGCTAGGGCTAAAAGTGTCCCTAAAATCATAACATATAGTATTCACCTGTAAGTTGAATTGTTTTGTGTAAGGGTTGAGCAACAGCTAACCGCCTTTCTACATTAACTGCATTCACACAGATGAAACAGCCTCTCACAATTATTAAATTATAAGGTTTCTTTTTCTTCTTTTTTTGTGGTGCTGGGGATTGAACTCAGGGGTACTTGACCACTGAGCCACATCCCCAACCGTATTTTGTGTTTTATGTAGAGACAGGGTCTCACTGAATTGCTTAGTGCCTCACCATTGCTGGCTTTGAACTCATGATTCTCCTGTCTCAGCCTCCCAAAGTGCTAGGATTACAGGCGTGTGCCACCGAGCCTGGCTTACAAGGTTTCTTTTTAGCAAGAATTCTCTAGTTTGCATGACTGCTAAAGACCTTTATACACTGACTGTTGAGAATGGTCTGAAATGTTTAGCAATATCTCCCTTAACTGAAAAGACTTAAGATATTCTCCTGGACAGAAAAATTCCAGTCTTAGTTACAAAATCAACAGAAATACATGAATATACACCAAAGACACAAATGAGAACATTTATGGAAGTATTATTATAACACAAAATTATAAAAATACAAATATCAATAGGATAAATAGCAGTATACTCTTAAAATGGAATAGTATACAAAATGAAAATATACAACTGCCACATGGAATAATGTAGAAATCTTTAAAATGTTCAGAGAAACAAAGCAGGACATGAATTCATGTCTAAATAAAAAATAAATAAATAAAGTTTGAAAGCATGCATAAACTAGTTTAATGGGTTATAAGCCAAGGAAGTGGTAATCTTTTTTTTTTTTTTTTTTGTAGAAGTGGCAATCATTGGGAAAGTAAAAACTCGTTTTTATTACATAGACTGCAAAAATAATTAGAATTCATATTTTTAAAAATTTTATGGAGATCAGTGCTGATATCATTTTGTAATTTGCTTCTATGTGTATTATATTTTTTAAATAAAGCCTTTGAGTCAACAGGTATAGTTAAAAACTGAAAATCAGTGTCAGAGCTGAGAACCCAATAACACTGATCATACTCATTTCATGTGCTAGTAAACAGTAGTTATGTGGTGTGGAACTTTTAAAAATTATTATTACATTTGCGATTAAAATCACATCAACATGTTTAAGCATGCTTATTTTTTTTTAACTAAAATTTTACATTAACTTGGAAAGACTTCACAAAGAAACCACTTTATTTATTGCATTTCCATGTTTTCTCCCTTATGCGTTCTCTGATGGACAATGAGGCTTCTCCGATAACTGAAGGACTTACCACACTCATTACAAACATAGGGTTTCTCGCCTGTATGAGTTCTTTGATGTACAATAAGATTTGTCTTCTGGCGGAAGTACTTTCCACATTCATTACATTTATATGGTTTTTCTCCCGTGTGAGTTCTTTGATGATGAATGAGATAAGACTTCCTGCTAAAGGCTTTCCCACACTGAGGACATTCATAGGATTTCTGCCCTGTGTGTATTTTCTGATGTACAGTCAGGGTTGCTTTCTGGCGAAAGGACTTCCCACATTCATTACAAATATACGGTTTCTCTCCTGTATGAATTCTCTGGTGGAGATTGAGATTTGTCTTTTGACTGAATGATTTCCCACATTCATTACATTCATATGGTTTTTCTCCTGTGTGAGTTCTGTGATGATCAATGAGGTATGATTTCATTCTAAAGGCTTTCCCACAGTGAGGACATTCATAAGATTTCTCCCCTGTATGTGTTCTTTGATGTGCTACTAGGGTTGTCTTCTGGCGGAAAGACTTTCCACATTCATTACAAATATATGGTTTCTCCTCATTGTGAGTTTTCTCATGAAGAGCAAGGGTTGTCTTCTGGGAGAAGGATTTACCACATTCATTACAAATATAGGGCTTCTCCCCTGTGTGAGTTCTCTGGTGTACAGTAAGGTTTGCCTTTTGGTGAAAGGACTTTCCACATTCTTTACAAATATAAGGTTTCTCCCCTGTATGAATTCTCTGATGTAGACAAAGTGTTACCTTCTGGCGGAAAGACTTTCCACAGTCATTACACTTATATGGTTTCTCTCCTGTGTGAGTTCTCTGATGACGAATGAGGTGTGACTTCAATCTGAAGGCATTTCTACATTGTGGACATTCATATGACTTCTCCCCTGTATGTGTTCTCTGATGATCAGTGAGTGCTGTCTTTAGGCGGAAGGACTTACCACACTCATTACAAACAAAGGGTTTCTCTCCTGTGTGAGTTCTCTGATGATCAATAAGATAGGACTTCCTTCTAAATGCATTCCCACACTGATGGCATTGATAGGGTTTTTCCTCTGTGTGAATTCCCTGATGCAGAATCAATACTGACTTCCTGCAGAAGGATTTCCCACATTCAGTGCATGTATGTTTTTTTTCAATATTGGTTGCTCTTCTCTTTTTATTAAATACAGATGGGGTTTCCCCCCTGTACACTCTATTATGTGTGATTAAGACTCCTTTTTTAAGGAAAGATTTCTCACACTCATTGTATTCAAATGACTGTGCTGGAGTTGGAATTACCATCTTCTGATACTGCATAAGTACATCATTATGATGGAAGGTCCTGTCACTTTGATTATGTGATTTTACTTCAGGAGGAGCTGTTTCTTGATTATTATTAAGGAGTGACTTCCCATACTCATTGTACTCATTAAGTCTCTTTCTTGCAGGACTTAGATTACTGATGATTAATCCTGAAACATTTTCCAAAATGTTCCCATGAGTGTCATATTCAGGAGGTAGATTTTTTGAATCAACAGGTTTTTTAACTAGATTAAATGTCTTTTCATATATATTATTCTTCTCCTTGATAAGTCTTTTGTGGTTAATGCACACAACTGATCTAGAATACTTATCTTGGTGTTCCTTGAATTTCATTAAAAAGTCTTCAGATTTCCAGTTTTCTTCTAAAAAAAATTAATTACAACTTGTGAATCTTCACACATTTGTTAGGGAAAGAGTCTACTGGTGTCTAACAAAGGATATGAGACTGTAGTAAAAACCCAGGACAAATTACTCTTTGCCCAGGGAAGAGAACAGAAGAGACAAGACGCAGAATCTAAACAAAAACTCTGCTTCAACATGGTAAAGAATGAAAACAAAAACAAAAACAAAAAAAAAAAAACAAGTGAGCAGTGAACACTATTAATACCTTTTACATCCTGCAGAACTTCAGAGACAATGTAAAACAGAAAGGTGGAATTAGGGATTGACAGAAGAGAAGAGGCATAGAATCTTAATAAAAACTGTGCTTCAGGGGCTGAGGTTGTGGCTCTTGCCTAGTATGTGTTCTATTCTCAGCACCACATATAAAGAAATAAAAAACAAAGTTCTGCCAACAACTAAAAAATATTTAAAAACAAAACAAAACTCTGCTTCAGTGTAGTAAAGAATGAAAAAAAAAAAGCAATGAACACTATTAATACCTTTTACATCTTGCAGAACTTCAGAGACAAAACAGAATGATGGAAAGAGGGATTGGTAGAAAAATAGATTCACAGACAATGAAGTAAATCTATACAGGGCATTATACTTTTAAAACAAGATGGATAAAAAGTATTGGTAGAAATGTTTGTTCAGGGAAAATATTAAGAGAAGGATTATTTTTGCAGGACATAGATCATGTATACTTTAATACACGCAATTAATGAAATAACTACCTAATGTTATATAATTCAGTAAATAAGATTACAAAAGAAAGTTTTTTATTTGGGAGAAAAGAATCTTTAAGCATAAACCGTATACAATCACACTTCAAATTATATGACCATATTCAAGAATTGTGTATTTTAATGAGTAGGTAGCACAGGAATTCAGATAACAGGAAGGTAGGTATGATGTGAAGTAATGAAGGAATAGTCCATGGAAAAGGAATATAGCATACGGAAGGGCACACACAACATAATAAAAAGTACCTGTGTGCTGACAAATCCTCCATTTATGGAAAAACCTTAGACCTTAGATCAAATGGAAACTGATTTTTTTGTGTATGTGTTGCCAGGGTTTGAATTCTGGAGTGCTCAATCCCTGAGCTACATCCCCAGCCCTTTTTATTTTTATTTGTTTTGAAACAGGGTCTCACTAAGATGCTTAGGGCCTTGCTAAGTTTACTGAGGCTGTTTGTTTTTTTTTTTAATATTTTTTAGTTGTAGGTAGACAGAATGTCTTTATTTTATTTTTATGTGGTGCAGAGGATTGAACCCAGTACCTCCACGTGCTAGGCGAGCATGCTACCACTGCACCATAACCCCAGCCCCTGAGGCTGGTTTTGAACTTATAATCCTCCTGCCTCAGCCTCCTGACCCACTGGGATTCTAGGCATGAGCCAGTACACCTGACTAGATTTTTTTTTGGTACTGGAGATTGGAATCAGGGGCACTCACCCACTGAGTCACATCCCCAGCCCTATTTTGTGTTTTTTATGTAGAGACAGGCTCTTACTGAGTTGCTTAGTGCCTCGCCATTGCTGAGGCTGGCTTTGAACTCACGATTCTCCTGTCTCAGCCTCAGCTGGGATTACAGGCTTGAGCCACTGTGCCCGGCTTTGACTAGATTTTTTAACATTGCACTTTATAAAGATTAGCAAGAATTCTGCAAGAGAGAAAAGCTGAAAAGACTATATGAAGGCTTATTGAGGTAGTCAAAGAAGAGAAATTTCCGAGTTCAAAGCCATCCTCAGCAGTGGCAAGACACTAAGCAATTCAGTGAGACCCTCTCTCTAAATAAAATACAAAATAGGGCTGGGGATGTGGCTCAGTGGCCAAATGCCCCTGAGTTCAATCCCTGGTACAAGGAAAAAAAAAAAGAGAGAGAAATTTCTATTTCAACAAGTAATGGTATCGCTTATTAGGAGAGTAACAATACAAATTGAATGAATTAGTACAAGAGTTATAACGAAGGCAAACTGTGCTTATAACAATAACTCACCTAAGCAGGCATGACTTGCAAATGATGTCCAGGGCTCTTCTCCTCGTTCTAATTTGAGGATCACATCAGGTTTGATCATGTCACATCCTAATAAAGGAAAAGAAAATTTATGTTGGTTGAGCTTCAATAACTTTGAAAGATAAAGGTGTATGTTCAGTATTGCAAATTAAGATTCTCATTTGTGTAACAGTAAACTGAGAACTTTGCAATAGGCAAGGGAAGACACATCATCCTTTCAGTGAACCAAAAAGAATTTATCAGCTGGGCACAGTGGCGCAAGCCTATAATCCCAGCACTTTGGGAGGCTGAGACAGGAGAATCACGAGTTCAAAGTCAGCGTCAGCGACGGTGAGGTGCTAAGCAACTCAGTGAGACCCTGTCTCTACATAAAAAACACAAAATAGGGCTGGGGTGTGGCTCAGTGGTCAAGTACTCCTGAGTTCAATCCCCAGTACCAAAAAAAAAAACAAAACTATCATCTCTTTTTCCTGAAATTCAAGATTACACACTTTATGTACTTTGTGATGAAATGTATACTACTAACAGCTTCAAAAAGAGTTTTTCTTACCTACAGAGATGAAGTGGCAATAGTTTTCCAACATCACATCCATGTATAAAGTCTTCTGAGCAGAATCTAGGTGCTGCCACTCCTCCTGACTGAAGTCCACAGTCACATCTTTGAATGACACTAATTCCTATAATGGATTGAAATTGTGATCAGAATAGATTGAATGAATACTGAGGCCTACTTGGTCCTCCTTTTTTGTGGTATTCATATGAAAACCTGTAAAGAAAGACTATCATTTTTCCTGTTTTGTGATTTACATTGTAGGGAAACAAAACCCTCTGATCTTCTAAATGTATTGTAAAAACAATTACTGTTAAGTCAGTTTATATCCAAAATCTGTATTGGTTTATTGTCCAAGAGAAATTACAGCCTCAGACAAAGAAAGTTTGTGACTAGGGACTGAAATACAGCAAACTATAAATGTACATATTCATATGTATTTATAAATATGTCAAAATGAACCGTATATTATGTATAAGTATAATGCACTAACAAAAATATTTTTTTAAAGAAGTATGTGTAAAAACACAAACCTGCAAGGTATTACAAGTACAGCATAGAAGTATATGTAATATACAGTGTATCACAAAGGCAGAACTAATTTTTTAGGTTTTACTAAGGTAAATTATTTCCCCTTAAGGATGAATGTTTTATGCAGGAAGAATGGATGCATGGTGGAACTTCCATTATCCAGCAATAAAAGAGTAAACTGCTCAGGAAAACACTTTCAGACAGTAGTTATAAAATCTGAACACAATATGTAATAAACAACTAAAGCAAAGTACTAAAAACCACCAGAGCAGGCAGAAATTGGACAGCACATCCTTGAAGGATAGCAGCAACAATGATAGGAACTGTTAATTTTGTGACTTTTTCCCTGAGAATGCCTAAGACCCTGTAGCTATCCAGGCAGAAAAGCACAGCTTAGTTCCTCAATGAAGACAGGACATAATACAAGATGGGCCAATGAGCTGGAAATTTCATTCTGAAAGTGAGAGAATTACAGAAGGGATGAGACTCAACTGAGTGTAAACTCTGCTAAATCCCCTAGTTAATAGTTAAATTATGTATGTGTTGGAGATATCACAGAGTGCTAAGCAAAAAGCAAACAGAAAAAAACCAGAAAAGAATCTTGAAAATCAGAAGTGTACCTAGTGATATTTTAAGACTTCTGCTTTTTTTTTTTGGTACTGGAGATTGAACTCAGGGGCACTCAACCACTGAGCCACATCCTCAGCCCTATTTTGTGTTTTATGTAGAGACAGGGTCTCACTGAGTTGCTTAGCGCCTCGCCATTGCTGAGGCTGGCTTTGAACTTCGCGATTCTCCTGCCTCAGCCTCCCTAAGTGCTGGGATTACAGGCTTGCGCCACCGCACCCGGCTGACTTCTGCTTTTTTAACTGGTGGTTTTCCACAACCTGCTAACAGATCAAGCAGAAGACAACTGAAGCTTTATTCGATTGAGGTATCAGAGCTTAGGGTTAACAAAGCAAGAGGAAGTACAAGGATGAAACCCTAGAAGCCAGAGCACTACAGAAAGTAAGTCCCAAAATGTTAAGTATACACTCACTAACTCCTTGAATGAGAGCTAAAGTATATGAACACCAGGGAGAACCTTGTTGCCCTCAGAACTAGAGTAAAAAGCAGAGCTGGAAGCTTGGAAACCAGTACGATGTATAAGTCACTTCACATTGAGGAGAGAACAGTTTCAGGTTTGACTCCAAGCAAGTTAATTGCCCACTAAAAAGCAAAGCAACAAACCAACCAATAGTCCTCACAAGAACCAACAGATATAACAGGATTCAGATTAGTATATTATTCTGGTATCCAATTTTCTAGCAACAATTACTAGACATGCAAATAAAACAAAAAGGAGTCGGAAAACATGGCCTATATGGAGAAAAAGGGCAGTCACAGAAACAATTTCCTAGACTTCAGAACAGCTGTTTTAAATGTGTTCAGTGAGAAAATGAGACATCTGGGAAGGAATCCAAAATGTGAACTCTAAAAAGAACAACAAATGAAAAGTCTAGAGCTGTCGAAAACAGAACTGAAATGAAAAACTCAGTAGGTAGACTCAACCAAATAGCAGGAACTAAAAAATCAGTAGCTTTGTAAATAGATCAACAGAAGTAAGCAATCAGAATACGAAGAAAAAAGCATATGGAAAACAGAATCACAAGATCAGGAGGTCAATTTCAAAGTAATCCAACACAAATGGAATTGGAGTCTCAGGGGAGAGAAAAGAAAAACCAGGCAAAAATCATTAGGGAAACAACAAAGACATCCAAATGTAATAAAAATCTTTAACTTGTATATCTAAAATGCTTAATGAAACTCAAAAGAATAAACACAATGAAAACTATACTTAGCCAGATCCTATCAAATTACTAAAAGCAGAGCTAAAATTAGCCCAAAATTCAATGTCCAAAAAAAAAATGAAGGCAATATAAAGATACTTTCAGAGAAAACCTGAGAGAATTCATCACTAGCAGGTCTGCAACCTCAAAATTGCTAATAAAGGAATTTCTTCAGGTTGAAAGTAAAAGCAGGGGCTGGGATTGTGGCTCAGTGGTGGAGCACTTGCCTCGCATGCGTGAGTCACTGGGTTCGATCCTCAGCACCACATAAAAATAAATAAATAAAATAAAGATATTGTGTCCATCTACAACTACAAAAAAATATAAAAAAAAAAAAAAAGAAAGTAAAAGCACTGGTTAATAACTATGGCTTTCAGGAAGGAATGAAGATGAGATATGTTACATATAAAAGACCATAAATGTTCATTTCTTCTTTAAAAGGCATGACTGTTTCAAGTGGTGCTTGGTGACCCTTTTCTACTATTTTGGCATGAAAATAGCCACAGACAATATTGTGTTTCCTTTCCCTCCCCAACCCCACCCCCTTCTTATTTTTACTTTGAGACAGGGTTTTGTTAAGTTGCTGAGGCTGGCCTTGAACTTGTAATCCTCCTGCTTCAGCATGCAGGGTAGCTTAGATTACAGGTATGTGCCACCACACTCAACTTTGATAATATATGTTTCAGTAAAACTTACGGATGCTGAAATGTGAATTTTATGGTATTTTTGTATATTGGAAATATTTTTCTTTTGAATTTTTTCAAACATTTCAAACACTAAAATGATTCTTAAGGCCTGGGCATGAAGCTAAGTGATAGAGTATTTAACAATCGTGTGAGGCCTTGGTTCAATACCCAGCACAGCCAGAAAACAACAAAACAAAACAAATAAGCAAAAATTAAACAAAGAAAAAACAAGAAATAAAAAAAAACTTAGATCATACTCTCTACAAAAACAGACAGCTGTTTGAATTTCATTTGTGGGATGTAGACCCTTTTAAAGTAAACATTTGATCATCATGTATTACAAACATAAATATCACATACATGGCTTATAAACCAAAAATGGGTGTCAATAAATAAAACTGAAATGTTGCAAGATTGATGTATTTTATCTTAAATAAGTTCATATTAACTTAAGTAAACCTTGATAAGTTAAAGACTGCATACTGCAATGTTAAAGTAACCATAAAAAATGCAGCTATAACTAAAATGCCAATGAAGGAATTAAAATTAATTACAACAATGGATTTGACACAAAATACAACAGGATGCAGGAATAGATCACTAAAAGCTGGTTAGGAGGAACTAAATGCATATTACTGAGTGAAAGAAACCAATTTCAGAAGGCTACCTAATGTATGATTCCAATGATAAGACATTCTGGAAAAGGTAAAATTTTGAGGTGGTTGCAAGGGGTGAGAGAGGAGAAAGGATAAATATTTATTTTTTCTTTTTTCTGCAGTGCTGGGGATTGAACCCAGGCCTCATGCATACCAGCTATACCCTTAACCTAAGATGAATATTTTATTTCAGAAAATTAACATACATATGAACTAAATACTAAAAATGAGCTTCCTAAATCTTCAAAAGGCATTTGACAATATTGTATACTACTCTATAATACAACAGTGAAAGTGAAAACAAATAGGAATCAATGTGTAATTCCTTAATGATTGATACAAATTTGTGTACACAAGCCAGCCTAATTTTTTATCTTTCCACATTTTTTATTGGTGCATTACAGTTGTACTTAATGATGGGATTTCTTGTTATATATTCATACATGCACACAAGATAACAATATGATTTGGCCAATATCATTCCCCAGCACCCCACCACTATCTCTTTCCTCTAGTAATTTCCCTTTGATTTTCATGAGACTCCCCAATGCCTTTTCCTTTTTCCTCTCTAGCTTCCACATATGAGAGAAAACATAAAACCTTTGACCTTTTGTTTGGCTTATTTCACTTAACATTATAGTCTTTAATTCCATACATTTTCATTATGACTGAGTAAAACTCCATTGTGTATATATACCACATTTTCTTTAACCATTCATTCAATGATGGACACCTAGACTGGTTCCATAGTTTGGGTATTGTGAATTGTGCTGGTATAAATATGGGTGTGCATGTATCACTATAGTATGGTGACTTTAATTCTTTAGGATAAATACCTAGGAGTGGTATAGCTGGGTCATATGGTTCCATGCCTAGTCTTTTGAAGATCCTCCATACTTATTTCCATAGTGGTGGTACTAATTTCCAATTTCATCAACAATGTAAAAGTATTCCTTTTTCTCCACTGAGGATAAGTATTTTAAAATGCCAAAGATGCAAACAGACTAACAGTAAAAGGATGAAAAAAGATACAACACACAAACATATATATGGGAAATACAATGGGGAAAAATGAACTGATTATGGTAATCTAAAGACAAAACAGATTTTGAGTTGAATATCAATTACAGACATAATAAAATTTCATAATAAAAAAGTAAACATATCAGGAAAATAAAATCAGAAATGTATAGGCACACAGTTGCAAAATTTGACAAAATTTAAACTTTTTTTTTCCTTTGGTACTGGGGACTGAACTCAGAGGTGCTTAACCACTGAGGAACATCCCCACCCTTGTTTTTAGTATTTTATTTAGAGACATGGTCCCTGTGAGTTGCTTAGGCCCTCACTAAATTGCTGAGGCTGGCCGGGCGTGGTGACGCACGCCTGTAATCCCAGCACTTTTGGAGTCTGAGACAGGAGAATCATGAGTTCAAAGCCAGCCTCAGCAACGGCAAGGTGCTAAGCAACCCAATGAGACCCTGTCTCTAAAGAAAACACAAAATAGGGCTGGGGATGTGGCTCAGTGGTTGAAAACCCCTGGGTTCAATCCCTGGTACCAAAATTAAAAAATCACTGAAGCTGGCTTTGAACTTGCGATCCTTCTGCCTCAGCCTCCCAAACTGATGGGATTAGAGGCATGCACCATTGTACCTGGCTAAATAAGATTTTTTAAAGGTCCAGAACTGTGATTGATGCTGATATGTTTGTTGGTAACTGAAAGAATAAAGACTAAAGGAGAAAAATATGTAAAGATTTAGAATATATAAAAAATACAATCATCTAAACTCATTTGACACTGATAGAAAATTTTCAGTAATTTCTCAACACATTTCTTTTAAGAGCAAGTAGACCATTCACCAAACAAATCTCAATATAATAAAGATGAATCACATATTTTCTCTGACAAAAATGGAACTAAATTAGTATTAGTCAGCTTTTCGTTGCTATGACCAAAAGACCTGACATGAACAACTTAGAGGAGGAAAAGTTTATTTTGGATCATGGTTCCAGGGGATTCAGTCCCTGGTTAGCTGACTCCCAGGCAGAAACATCATGGTAGAAAGATGCAGTAGAAGAAAGCTGCTCAGCTCCTGGTACCTAGGAAGCATAGGGGAAGGGGCTGGGAGAAAATAAACTATTCCAGGGTACATACTAGTGACCCTATATCCCTCAGCTAAGTCCTCACCTCTCATAAGTCCATTAGGCCATCAATGGATTAACCCACTAATGAGGCCAGAGCCCTTATGATCCAGTCATTTCCCAAAAGCCCCACCTGTGGACATTGCTGCACTGGGGATGATATTTTCAACACATGAGCCCTTGAGGGACATTCTAGATCTAAGCCATAACAATATTTTTTTTTAAAGAAGATATATCTAGAAGACAAGTCCAGAAGTTTACCAGCACAGTCAAAGAATGACTAAAATGAAATTTTTATTTTGAACAAACTAAAAATAGATCAAAATTTGCAGATAAAGCAGGCTCAGAAACTTTTAAGTTTAAATGCTTATATTAGAAAATAAGAATCCTTTAAAAGGAATAATTTAAACTTCTATTATAAGAGGCTTGGTAAAAGTAAACTCAAAACAAGAATAAGGAAATAATTAAGGTAAAGGCAAAAATCACTGAAATGGAAAACAAACAATAGGGAAGAAAAACAATAAAACTTGAGGCCAAACAAAATTTAAAACATCACTAAAATTGAAAAACCTCTAATTAGATGGATTTAGAAGTAAAGGAGTTTGTAAAAGTAGATCACTACTAAATCCTACAGATATTAAATGGATAACAAGGGAATATTATTAACAAAGGCAATAAATTTACACCATGCTGATAAAATGGACAAATGTTTTCACATGAAAAACATGAGTTACCAAAAAGCATAACATATCATGATCAAGTGGATGATGTCCCTGGAATGTCAGATTGATATAACATATGAAAATGAAATAATGTAATTAATCATAATATTGGAACATTATGGAGTCTGGTCATCTCAATAAGCAGAAAATATATCAGACAAAACTCACTATCTACTCAGGATAACAACTGTCGGATTAAGAATACAAAAATTTTCCTTAATCTGATGACATGCAACTAATGAACAACTGTTAACATCATTCTTTGGGGCATTTAACCACTGAGCCACATCCCAGCTCTTTTTCATATTTGATTAGAGACAGGGTCTTGCTGAGTTGCTTAGGGCTTAACTAAATTGCTAAGGCTGGCTTTGAATTTGCGATCCTCTTGCCTCAACCTCTGGAGCTGCTGGAATTACAGGCATGCACCACTGTGCTCAGCCCCAGCCCCTTTTTAGTTTTTATTTTGAGACAGGGTTTCGCTAAGTTGCTTAGGGCCTCAGCCTCTTGAGCTGCTGGGATTATAGGCATGTGCCAACACACCTGGCAACACCAAGCATATCTAAAAGAAGTTTCAAGCTGTGTGCGGTGGCGTATACCTATAATCCCAGCACTTTGGGAGGCTGAGACATGGAGAATCACGAGTTCAAAGCCAGCCTCAGTAAGGGTGAGGCACTAAGCAACTCAGTGAGACCCTGTCTCTACATAAAACACAAAATAGGGCTGGGGATGTGGCTTAGTGGTTGAGTACCCCTGAGTTCAATCCCTGGTACCAAAAAATAAATAAAAGAAGTTTCAAAAAGGCAAAGTTGGAAGATTCACATTACCTGATTTCAGTATTTACTATAAAGCTACACTAATTAAAACTATAATATTGGTGAAAGAACAGTTATACAGATTAATGGAATCCACTACTGAAATATATGTTCATGTAGATAGCCAACTGTCAACAAAGGCTCCAGAATAATTCAAGAGAGAAAAAATACAGGAAAAAAGGAATATTTATTTAAAATAATAAAAATTAATAACAGTAAGGAATTTCAACTTTTACCTTACAGTACACAAAATAAATAAAAATGGATTGTACACTTAAATGGAAAATCTAAAACCATAACATTTATATAGTAAGAATAAAATATTCACAACTTTGGGGTATGCAAATATTCTGAGGTAAGATACAAAAGTGAAGAAGCATAAATTTTTTACGAAACACTAATAAATTGGATTTCTTCAAAATTTAAAATGTTAGCTTTGAAAGACAATTAAGAAAATAAAAAATCATAGACCCAGAGGCAATATACACACACTTTTATCTGATAAGCACTGTATCTAGAAATATATCACACAATAACACAAGAATTAGAGAAACAATCATTTAATTAAAAGTTAGCAAAAAAACTGAACAAATTCTGAGACAATATGTACCTTGGCAACTTAGTGAGACCCTGTCTCAAATAAAAACAGTACCATTGGATTCAATATCCAGTACTACAAAAATTTTCTTACAAAAGTATATTTATATATATGAGGGGGAATAAAGGAAAATAAACAAAATTTTTAAAAACACTCACCATCTTTAGTCATATCAGGGAAATGAAAATTAAAATAATGATGTAACACTATTATAAACCTGGGAGAATACTAAAATTAAAAGCTACCTTACCAAGTGTTGGTGGAAATATAGAGCTATTAGAACTTTCATAAGTTGAACCTATAGTCAGCTGTATTCCAAAAATAATAGATACAAAATTCCAGAAATAAATGATCCATAAGTTTTAAATTGTGTATCATTTTGAATAGCATAATTAAATCTCTCAATGTCTAATTCCATCCCACCTAGGACATGAGTCATCCATTTGTTCAGCATATTCATGCTTAATATACTATCTTAGTCACTCAGTAGCCATCATGGTTATCAGATCCCCTGTAGGTCTCAAACTGCTTGTGTTTGAGTAATCCTTATTTTAATTAATATGACCCCAAAGTACAAGAGTAGCCATGGAGCCAGGCACGGTGGCACAAGCCTGTAATCCCTGCACTTTGGGAGGCTGAGGCAGGAGAATCGTTGAGTTCAAAGCCAGCCTCAGCAACGGCGAGGCCCTAAGCAACTCAGTGAGACCCTGTCTCTACATAAAACACAAAATAGGGCTGGGGATATGGCTCAGTGGTCGAGTGCCTCTGAGTTCAATCTCCAATACCAAAAAAAAAGAGTAGCCATGGTAGTAGACATGCCAAAGAGGAGGCATAAAGTATTTCCTATAAGGGAAAAGGGGAAAAGTTCTCAACTTCGTAAGAAAGAAAAAAATCATATGCTAAGGTTGCTAACATCTAGGGTAGGAACTAATCTATCAGTGAATCTGTGAAGAAAAGAAATTTGTGGGGCTGGGATTGTAGCTCAGCGGTAGAGCGCTTTCCTCGCATGCGTGAGGCCCTGGGTTCGATCCTCAGCACCACATACAAAGCAATAAAATAAAGACATTGTGTCCATCTACAACTAAAAATAAAATTAAAAAAAAAGAAAAGAAAAGAAATTTGTGTTATTTTTGCTGTTGCACCTTAGTGTTCTAGAGACACACAAAACTACAAAAGCTCAGTGAATTAAAAAAAAAGTGATAACCTCTACAGCCCTAATTCTATTATAGAACTAAACTACTAGTTTAACATCTCATAAAGAAATAGTAATCTCCAGACTCAAATGGCTTCACTGGTGAATTCTAATAAACATTTGAGATATAATACCAATTCTATATAAATTATTTTAGAAAATTAGAAAATACTTCCCTACTCATTTTATGAGGCAGGATTAACGTGGTATCATACAGAAAAACTGCAGACCAAATCTTTAATGAACCACAGACAAAACAAAAGCTGCCTCAAAAAGCCACCTTAACAATGAATTAGCAAATTCATTAAGCAGTATATGCAAAAGTATTATATTATGAGCAAGTGTAGTTTATCTTAGCACAACTAAGTTTAACATCTCAAAAAATCAATGAATAGCCAGGCACGGTGGGACATGCTTGTAATTCCAGTTACTTGGGAAGCTGAGACAGGTTTGCAAGTTAGAGCCCAGCCTCAGTAATTTAGTGAGACCTTGTCTCAAAAGAAAAAATATAAAGAGCTGGGGATGTAGCTCAAAGGGGATGTGGTTCAGTAGCAGCATACCCCTGAGTTCAATGCCTAGTACTGTCCCCCAAAAAGAAAAATCATTGAATATAATTCACCATAGGTAAAGAAAGAAACAACAATAGACGTAGGAAACTTGGACAAAATTCAGCACCATTAATGATTAAAAAACCATCAGCTAATTAGAACTTCAATTAAATTTTAAAAGAGAGGGCTGGGGTTGTGGCTCAGTGGTAGAGCGCTTGCCTAGCATGTACTGGGTTTGATCCTCAGCATCACATAAAAATAAATTAAGTAAAGGTCTTGTGTCCATCTACAACTAAAAAAAATATTTAAAAAAATTTTAAAAGAGAATGAAAAGCTACTAAGGGAGTAGTTCAGTACAGCACTTGCCTATCATGCAGAAGGCCTTGGGATTCAATTCTTAGCACCCCAAAAAGAAACAAACACAGAAATAAAAATAAGTGTGTGTATACACGTGTGCACACACACACACACACACACAATTGAAAACAAAAGAAAAAACCCTACTATCACTACTAAGTAGTGCCTGAATGACAGACTGAATGCTTTTTACCTATGTCAGACACAAGGCAAAAATGTCTGTTCTTGGGCTGGTGGTGTAGCTCAGTGGTAGAGTGCTTGCCTAGCACTTGTAAGGCACTGGGTTTGATTCTCAGCACTACATTAAAAAATACATGGGGGTTGGGGTTATGGCTCAGTGGTACAGTGCTCGCCTAGCATGTGCGTGGTACTGGGTTCGATCCTCAGCACCACATAAAAATAAAATAAAGATATTCTATCCACCTACAACTAAATAATAAATATTAAAAAAAGATTTCATTATTTTAAAAAATACATGAATAAAATAAAAGCATCTATGACAAAAAATAGTTTAAAAAGCCACGTGCAGTGGCACATGCCTGTAATCCCAGCACCTTGGGAGGCTGAGGCAGGAGGATCGCAAGTTCAAAGCCAGCCTTAGCAACTTAGCGAGGCCCTCAGCAACCCAGTGAGACCCTGTCTCTAAATAAAATATATAAAAAGGACTGGGAATGTGTCTTGGTGGTTAAGCAGCTCTGGGTTCAATCCCTGATACAAATAAATAAATAAATTAAAAAAAAAAAGTCTGTTCTTCCAACTTCTATTCAACATTGTACTGAAAGTTCTAAACAACATATAAGGCAATAAAGAAATTTAAAAATTACTAGAATAAGAGCATTTAGAATGGGTGCAGGTGACTATGTCTCCCCCCCCAAAAAAAATTAATAGCATTTCATATACTAGCAATAATAAAATAGAAAGTTGAAATAAAAATGAATATCACTTATAGTAGCATTTAAAAAAGAATATCTAAGGAGTAATATAAAAAACATTTGCAAGACTGATAAACTGAAAACAAATAATTACTGAGAGAACTTTTTCCCCTTTCTTTCCTTCCTTTCTTGTGCCAAGGATAGAATCCAGGGTCTTGTGCATTAATGTTGGGCATTAGGCAACTGCTCTACCACTGAGCTATATATTCCCTGCTACTCAGAGAATTTAATGATCTAAATAGAAAGAAATGTGCATGATGTAAATGAATTGGAAAACTGCATTATCATTAATGATTATTTGTTCTTAAATTTAAACTACTGAGCATTTTAATATTTTCCTCTCTCCAAAAAAATTATCTACATATTCTATTAAGGTATTTTGTATCTAATGTTTTAAGCATAAAATGGGGAGTTACTGTTTCATGTTATTGGTACAAGTTTGCCTATTTGTTGCCTGTTCAGGAAATAGTGGTGACAGTTATACAACAGCGCAAATGTACTGAATGGTACCACATATAATTAAAATGTAAATTTTATGTTTTATATATTTTACCACAATAAGAAGTTAAATGAAAAAACACAAACAAAAAGATATGCAAGCAAGCACTGGGATGGGCACTTGGGGAACTGGAAAAGCAACAAAGATGTTAAATGGGGAGGAAGCTGGCTGAGACTATGATAGAGGCACCCAAATAAAAATGGTATCACTTGGGCCTGGGGTTGTGGCTCAGTGGTAGAGTGCTCGCCTCACATACACGAAGCACTGGGTTCGATCCTCAGCACCACATAAAAACAAATAAATAAATAAAGTTATTGTGTCCATCTACTAAAAAAATATTTTAAAAAAATGGTATCACTGGGGAAGGAGGGAATTGTGGTATAAGGAACAGGATTTGCCATGAAATGGTTTTGCAGTAGGAGACATTTAACTCATATCAGCTGTATTAGCAGGTGCATAGAGGCTGGCGCCATAAGCAGTTTGGAAAAACAAAAATGATAGGATGGGGGATGCGGCTCAGTGATCAAGTGCCCCTGAGTTCAATCTCCAGTACCAAAAAAAAAAAAAAAGATAGGATGGGCAGGTAATAAGGTAACTCAGACTTGTGCATGAAGTATCTGTGGAACATGCAGCTGTTGTTTAGCTGGTCTTCCAACAGATGTATAGTTTTGATTCTCAGAAGTGTAAGATAAAAATTATTTGAGCATCATTAAAATAATATGGTTCATTATGAATTGGGAACAGGAAACGAAAGAGAAACAAATCAACATATGATCTGGGGGCTGGGTTGTGGCTCAGTGGTAGAGTGCTTGCCTGGTATGTGTGAGGCCCTGGGTTCAATTCTCAGCACCACATAAAAATAAATAAAATAAAGATCCATCGACAACTAAAAAAAAAATTTTTTTAAAAATCATAATCTGGAGAATATCAGTATTTAAGAGAGGTCAAGACATAAAGGCAAATTTTCTGAAACAGAAAAGGTTAATGTCTTTGAAACCAAAAGCAGAATAGTTAAAGAGCTGCACACCTAGTTCAGTTGGTGGTCTATGCATATAGACTTACTTCTTTCTGCATTCAAATACAAAATTAGAAGAAATTTTGAAATAGGAATAAATCTATAACACATCAGTATTCTAGAAATGGTGTTGTTTAGAAGGCCATAGGTTTTTCCTTCTGTATTGAAGGATTTATAAGAGAAACACAGGATTCTCAGTTCTTTGTACAAGTTGCCAATTATCTCTATATTCAAAGCCTTAAGACATGACTTCTTGCCACTTACTGATAGCACTCTATCAATTTTAACTCCATCTTTACTCAGATCTGTGAATGTGACAAAGATTTATATATTCTTTTTAAAATCTATATAAGACACAGGTTCATTCAGTAATATATTCTCATTAATTCAAGGAAATGCACTTCTGTCCCTGTATATCTTCTGGGAGAAAACTGAGAAAAGAGGAAATGGGGACTAGTTTTCTAAGAGGGAAGACTGGTGAGAGAATTTAGGACAAGAAATATCCTTTGAAATAACAATAACAAAAGTTTCAGAAAGGAACCATCATCTCACCTGAGCCATGGTTTTGAGATCTGCAACAGAAGACCAGTCTTTCCTTTGCACTCCTGTTTAGAAAGTGGACAATTTCTAAAACAGCAAAGCTAAGAAAGGGGAAAAAAAAAAGGCACATGAGACTACACATACCTAACAGCTCTCTATCCTTACAAATCAATTAAAACTGCTTCCCTTTTTTGGTCCTTGTCCACTCTGCACATCTGACATAAATATAAGGGAGAGAAATCAGCTAGGCAAATCCTCATTGTTCATTTTTGTTTTGTTTTTTGGTACCGGGGATTGAACTCAGGAGCACTTGACCACTGAGCCGCATCCTCAGCCCTATTTTATGTTTTATGTAGAGACAGGGTCTCACTGAGTTGCTTAGCGCCTGGTCATTGCTGAGGCTGGCTTTGAACTCGTGATTCTCCTGTCTCAGCCTCCTAAGTGCTGGGATTACAGGCATGCTTTCATTTTCATTTTTAATAGGATGGTAACTTAGAAATCTTTCTGCGTCATCTCAGCTGATATTCCAAAGATGGTGAGTGAAACAAAATTCTGAGACCTTCATTCTAAAATAGTATTTTCTAAATCTGCTGACTGTAAAGTTTTGCTACCATTAATTTATCTTCTACTTCAAGAGGAGCTGAGAGGAATGTGTCTTTAAGAGATTAAATTATTTTTAGAACACTTTTCCAGGGGGAAAAAAAGTGGGTGCTTCTCCTCATCACAAACAAGGGTCTCCCACATCCTGATTCCTTTAGAAACTAAAGTGGTGAGAGAATTCTTGGCAAAAATATGCATGTTTCTAGGATTTGTAAGGACAAATAACTGAAGTGGAGAATTTTCACCTTAGCACTAGATGAGAACCTTATGGATGGAGGCTGCCTGGGTTGTCCTGGATCCTATGCAAGAGGACTGACTAGACAAACAGGATTCTTTTTTTGGACACTGAGCAGGTGGGCCATTGCATGCCCAAAGGAAGCACCGAGGCAGCAGCTGGAGAAAAGGCTGTGCCAATGAGAGGGAATTGTATCTGGAGGTTTTCAGAAGCAGGTTCTCTCAAAAGGTACAAGATGACTTACGCTAAATTATAGTCGTACCAGTCATGTTGGCCTCATCTTGTCTCTGACTTTTTTTCTTTCCCAGGTCCCAATCCATTGGAGCTGGAGACTACTCACCTACAGGGAATAAAGCAGAGACAAAGTAGAGGTTGGGCAATTAGAGAATAAAACCTAATCATGAACTCTTTCAGACTGCATGCTTTCATCAAGTAGAAGAAAGTTTTTGCTTTTAAAACAGGTTTGAAGTTTGATTTTTAGTTTATTTATTAGCTAAGTGACTATTATGAGATTGATCTTGTATGTAGATGTTTGACAGATTTTTTTTTTATTATCTTAAGAATATCTAGGGGCTGCGGTTGTAGCTCCGTGGTAGAGTGCTTGCCTCATGCATGTGAGGCACTGGGTTCAATCCTCAACACCACATAAAAATAAAATAAAGGTATTGTGTTCACCTACAACTAAAAAATTTTTTAAAAAAAGAATATGTAAAGTAATTCTTGAAACTTCCAGGAATTCATAGAAAAGGAAAACTAAATTCAAGTCAAATAGAAATTTTGAGAGTGATAGTTGTGGGAGATAATTTTTTTGTTCTGTTTTGTTTTTTAAAGTGTGTGTTCCCAATGGTAGAACACCATTAGTCATTAGTCAATAGGGGGTTTCCTAATATACTATCCTATCTGAAAATTATTTTCTCTCTTCTTCATGTAAAAAAATCTCTACTTATTTTACTTGTCTAATCGCCACAGTGTCCAAAAAACAGCCAGTATTCAGAGAATCTAAACAATGCATAACTAGTCAGTACTCTGTTTCTCAGGCACTCCGTCCCAGTCACACAGTAACCCACATTCTTCGTCACCATGGGTTGTGTACACAAAATACTTCAGAAATTAGACATATTACCCACTTCACAGTCATCATCTCCTAGGCCTCCCCATCATGTGCAGTCTCGAGCTATAACACACTTCTATACAAAGTAACAAAATTTCGCTCACAATCCAGTCTCCTCTGCAGAGTAGTATACTTTGAAATACAAACCGACTCACACCTAATTTAAAACTTAAGACACGCAGAGATCCTATTACTTTCATAAATAATCGGTTCCACATCACTCATTGTAAAACACCATCCCCGCCCCCTGCCCACAAGAATAGGCACAAAAAACCACAAACAATGCCAGTTGTGTGCCAAGCTGCGTTCCAGGCGCTGGGGCTTCCTGGAGGAGAGGGGAAGGGGAGAAAAAGACAGAAATCCTGCTCCTGCAAAGCTCACACCAACAGCCTCGGGCTACTGGTTCCCCTCGTCTTCTCTGGGGCCTGGACTCTCGCTTTCCTCCCCGGTCCAGGGCCCCTTCCCCTCCTTCCTTTCCCGACTCCGAGCTCCCACCTCCCTCCTAGGCCCGCCAAAGGGTCCCTGACATCACCCGCCCCCTTCGCACCCCGAGGACCCACTAGCCTCACCTTCGGCCGCTGGCCAGCAGCCTGCGCCTGCGTATTTCTGCGCGCTTGGTTTCCCAGGGGTCTCGACTGCGCGTTCCTCTGGGCCTCTGGCTAAGCGCGCCTTCTCGACATCCGGGCTTTTCCGGTCTTGAACTACATTTCCCACAGACCTTCGGGGCCGCTTTCAAACTTTGATCGCAGACTCCTCTTCCAAGTCTAATAGTTGCCTGGCTCGAAGTGGTGACCTGAGTCTGGGTGAGGGAGACACTCTGGTTCAGGAAGCCGGGAGCTCCCCGGGCGCGAAAAGATAAGCGGAGCCCAGAGCTCATCCCTGTGTACCAGGGTGTGTGTGCAGGGCCGAAAGGATAGTGGAACGAGGGGTCGACAGGTACGTGATTGTGCTAGTGTCTACCTGCTCAGACGAGGGACCTTTTGGGTGACTGCTTTAGCTATAATGTGGGGTGTTTGACACTGTGGAATTTAAGACCCATCCTATGACAGAGCTGCTGCGACCTACTGTGATATTGACTTGTAACCGGGTACAACTCCATTTCTGCAGTTCTAGGTTTAAATTTTGGACAAAGGGGTTTGTTGAAGGAAGATGTGCGAGTTGATGTTTGTGCCAGTGAAGTCTAGAGCTGTTCATTACGAATAAAGTAATTCTGCAATGTAAGCATGACTTGATGCGTCTTGGCCAGGTCACCCCTGCTTCGAGGGCTCATCCTGGTGTTTAACACAGAGAAAGTATTGGTGAGTATCTGCCTAAGAACTGGTTTTAGATTTTTTCTTGGGATCAGGATCTCTTGAGTTCCCTGCTGCTTCTTTCCCCTCTGACTTTATAGCCATGAGGACTCCAGTGCAGAGATGTGGTCATCAAAATCGGAGTCAGATATTTGAGTGGTAGAATAAAGGTTGCAAACACAAATCTCTTTGGAATGAAGCTTTTAGGGTCGGAAGTGTATCTTAGGCAGCATCAAGACATGATGAAGAGAGCCTAGGAGTAGGATTCCTTCCTTGGAGGATCTTCCTTGTTCTACTCTGAGGTCAAGTTTCATGTTTTAGAACCACAGCATTCCAGGAACTCTCTCCCTAGGAAACTGCTATAAATTTAGAGAAAGTTTCCAGTTCAGGATATCAGTGGCCTTGCTCTTTCCCTTGGATACTAAGAAGTGTTAGCAGTACTCCCACATCCCTCTTTCATCTGCATGTGTGTAGAAGAGAATAAGAATTTGTGTGATGGTGAAGAATCTCCTCAGGTCTAGCTAGTCTGGGTTCTTGACCCTTCCTTTTGCTTTCCCCTCTTCCCAACAAGTTCTCTAAGAGCTCTGAGGAAAGAGAAACATTGCCAGATATATTGGAAAACAAGATCAAGGTCAGTTTTGTTGGATTTTTCTTTTTTGTTCTTTTTTAAAATATTTTTTTAGTTGTAGATGGCCACAATATCTTTATTATCATGTGGTGCTGAGGATCGAACCCAGTGCCTTGCATATGAAGGGCAGGTGCTTTACCACTGAGCTACAGCCCCAGCCCTCTTTTTTGTTCTTTGTTTTTCAGAAAAGGGAATATTTAGTCTCCTGCTAGTCAAAGGCTAGGAAACTATGAGGCAGGGCCTGTGATGTGCTTTAACCAATAGAATATGGTAGAAGCTACACTATGAGACTTCAGAAACAAAGCCTCAGGAGGTCTTGCAGTTTTTGCCCTTGCCCTCTTCCTGCCCTGAGTCCACCATGTACTCACGGCTAAGAACAGCTTGAAAATACATGGTCATTTGCAAAGTGAGGTCCATTTGACAGCAAAAACTGGCAGGTATCTTGGACCATCCAACCTCCGCCAAACCAATGACTGTTATCACATGAGTAAGGTCAGCAGAACCACTAAGGCATGCCAAGCCCAAACTGCCAGCCCCAGAATACTGAGCTAATTGTTTAAAACCACAATCTTTAGACATGGTTACATAGCAATAGATAATGGAAACAGGTGTTTAACTTTCCAGACTTTTTCCTCTTACTTACATTCATAGAATTGTATTATTCAACCTGTTTTGTAAAGTGGTTTCTCTACTGTTATATTTTCAAAATATTCCATATCCTTAACTATTTTCTACAATTTCACATTTGTTTTAGTATTTTATGGCATGGAGATCTGGTAATTTATTTAACCAACAGCTTTCCTGAGCAACTTCTTGCTAGCTCTCAAGTCTTGACCAACCTTACATTCCCTTCCAGGTCCTTAGGGGTACATGAGTGCCTGTCATTCAGGAGGATGCAGACTCAGGAATGTGGCATTTACTTCATCTAAGTGAAATACAAATGAGTCACTTCACTTGTAGGAATTTGTTCAAGGTGTGTTATAGGACCTACATATATTTATTTAACGTTATTTGGGTCTCTCTCTTTTTTTTTTTTGGTACCAGGGATTGAACTCAGGGATACTCAATACCACTGAGCCACATCTCCAGCCCTATTTTGTGTTTCATTTAGAGACAAGGCCTCACTGAGTTGCTTAGCACCTCGCTGCTGCTGAGGCTGGATTTGAACTTGCAATTCTCCTGTCTCAGCCTCCCAAAGTGCTGGGATTTCAGGCATGTGCCACCACACTGGCTTGGGTCTCCTTGATTGCAGTATCTCTTTCCCCCTTTTTAATTCAAATTCTGTATTACTTTCTTCACTGTGACTCATTAAGGAAATTTAAGAGTGCTTAGCTAATTTTCTGATGGATTACTTTAAGATTCCTAGGACTGGAATTTCTAAAGTGTTATTTCTAAGGTGTCATCACTGCCGCCTATCAGAATATTTTCTCAACTTCTTTTCTGCCTGATGATTAAGGGAATAGTATCAGTTTTTGCATAGCTATGTCAGGACTAAATTCGATTTCTTCTCCTCATTAGTATTAATAATAAGTTTTTCTAAGGCTTATTATTACTTAATTATATATTTTCAAGCCATATGCGATTTCCTTGTTGGGGGCAAGGCTGGTGGAGAGGTTGGTTAATAGAATAAATGAAAGGCAACTGATAAAAGGAATCCACTGTGTATAAAATCTTAGGTTTAGGACCATTAAGATAATATTTGATTTGTTACTCCAAAATATCTGTGAAGAAAGTTTGGGCGTTTGCAGCTGAATTCAAACTGCTTCAATACTATACTCTATGCTTCATATACATATCTCCTTTTATTGCTTTTTCTGCTTTCAAGGACCAGCAACATTTTCTCATTGTAAAATGAGGAAATTAGGAAATTTAGTGTGCAGAAAAGCTTAAAATAAGGTTCACCTGAAAACAGTTTCTCTGAAGACTTTTTGTCAAATTTACCTGTTTCTCGGTGATAAGCACCTGGATGCAAGCATATAGGATTTTTTTCAGTCACAACGGTGTATTTTGAGCATGTGCAACTTTCCCGTTTTTAATAAGAGTTTTGTATAACAGAGCACAAATCTTAAAATCACAGCTTGATGAGTTTTCTAAAAGAATTTAACCTTTGAGCCGGGCGCGGTGGTGCAAGCCTGTAATTCCAGCACTTAGGGAGGCTAAGACAGGAGAATCGCGAGTTCAAAGCCAGCCTCAGCAATGGCGAGGCACTAAGCAACTCAGTGAGACTTTGTCTCTACATAAAACACAAAATAGAGCTGGGGAGGTGGCTCAGTGGTTGAGTGCTCCTGAGTTCAATCTCTAGTACCGAAAAAAAAAAAAAAGAATTTAACCTTTATTTTATTTATGATTTATTTTGTATATGGTACTGAGGATTGAACCCAGTGCCTCACACATACCAGGCAAGCACTCTACCACTGACCTACATCCCCAGCCCCACGCTTGATGATTTTTTTAATAAACCTATTTAACAAATATTAGATAATACACCTCAAAGTTAACTATTTCTTTGACCTTCATCAAAACAGTTTAGTTTTGTCTGGTTTTGAACTCCATGTAAATAGGGCACTTAGGCTGTTTCCAGTTTGGGGCTTTTGAGTAAAACCACTATGAACTTTCTTATACCAATCTCTCTCTCTCTCTCTCTCTTTTTTAGTTGTAGCTGGACACGATATTTTTATTTTATTTATTTTCATGTGGTGCTGAGGATCAAACCCAGTGCCTCATGCATGCGAGGCAAGCGCTGTACCACTGAGCCCCAATCCCAGCCCCTCTTACACCAGTCTCTTGATGTGCATATGAAATAAGTTATTCTTTGGTTATGTACCAAAAAATAGTATATTTAGCTTTAATAGACATTGCAAAATAGTTTTCAAAAGTAATTATTCCATTTTACAATCCTGTTTGCCATGTATGAGAATTCTAGTTACTCTGCATCATTGACATTATTCATTCATTTTTTTAAAAAATTTTTTTAGTTGTAGATGGACACAATGTTTTTATTTTATTGCTTTGTACGTGGTGCTGAGGATCCAACCCAGGGCCTCACGCATGCAAGGCAAGCGCTCTACCCCTGAGCTACAATCCCAGCCCGGACATTATTCATTCTTAAATTTTAGTCATTCTAATGAGTATGAATTGCTACACTGTAGATTTAATTTGCCTTTCCTTTATGACTAATGATGCTGCAAACATCAATTCCAATGGACTGAAGAACTGCAATTTGAGTCCAAAGACAATCTGTTGATACAATTTTTCTTGTGAGATTAGTCTTTATTAAGGACTTCAATTAATTGAACGAGGCCTACCCACATTATGAAGGGTAGTCTGAATTTTTCAAAGTCCACCAATTTAAATGTTAATCTCATCAAAAAAATGCCATCACAGAAACATCTAAAATGATGTTTTACCAAATATCTGAGCAAGGTGGCCCAGTCAAGTTGATGTATAACATTAACCACCACAAATCCTCTTTTTTGAACTTTGCACCCATAACTATCTTCCAAAATCATACTTAATCCCTGAACACAGAGAGTAACAAAGTCATGAGCAAGGTCACACTTCTGCTTAATGTGATAAAATTATCCTGTGTACAACCAAAAATGTACTAACCACTTTGCCAGAAGAGGATGTAAAGTCTGGGTGATATTTACCTTTCATTTTGATATCCAGTAACTTAAAAATTGAAGTTAATAAATACTATGACTTAAAGTCAATAATACATCTTATATTACATAGTAAAGTGATTAGAGGGAAGAAAATAAAGCTTTGTTGTACACTCACACATTCATAACAAAATACGGAATAATCATGACAATTACATTCCTTGTTTCTATAACTGGTTACATGGTTGTAGCAGACATTTACAACTACCATCTCTCACTACTCATTGTCCATTATCTCCTTTCCCCTCAGTTAGTCATGATTCTTTACCTGGCAGGGTGACCTAAACCTTTCCTCTTGGTGTAGATGGTAATTGTGGTAGAAGCTTTTCATGTAAGGAATTCAAATCCATACCCATGTCTATTTCAGTACGAAAACAATGCTGCTTCTCCCATAATGAGAGTAGTCCAGTGTACTTGTCACTATGGAATGGTGACATCTTGGGGACTCAATTTTGATCTCTACTGCTTCAGACTAAGCACTCAGCAGCAGTGGTTGTAGCCAGGTGGGCCTTGGTGAACGGAATTCCATGCTGATGAGCCTAGCAGAACCTCTATCACTGCCATCATTGTTCATTTGTTCATAAAACAAGTGGATGATAGAAGGAGTGGCTGGGGAAAAGAGGCTGACTGGTATCTAGGTCATCCTCTTGATTATTAAATCCTTTTCTGCTGAGATCACAATTTGTGTTCATTCACATAAGACACCAGTATCCTTGTATTTTTCACCCATTCAGAGATCTATACCTCAGACTTCCTTCAAATAAAACAACCAAGTGCACTGCTTGAAGTGCTGGCCACAGGGAAGATTTTCCCTTACCACTATTCTTCAGGCATGTCCCAGAAAGGGACTATAATTCTGCAACACGCTACTTTGAGAAGGTACCTGCCTATCAAGTAAAACCATTTAAAAATGGGCCCAAGTCTTCTCTTCCTCTGTTAAATGATTATAGAAAATCATGGGGCCATAGGTATAGGCTAGAAAAGAGAAAGTAATGTTGCAGGAGCATGGACCATGGGCATTTTGGCAAATTCTTCATGTAACTTCCTTCTGCCTTCAGTTCCTACTCAGGTCTCATCACATATATACCACTTCCATTCAATGGTAGAGTGCTGTTGTGCAGGCCTAGCTATGGTTTCATGAGTCAGAAAACACCCAGTTCATAATGGGCAACGCAGATTGCATAGTTACTTGGTCCCTAGTTAAGTTTCAGTCTCTATTAAAGCTCAACAGCAGGCCAAAAGCTGTTTCTCAAAAAGAAAGTAGTTACCTAGAGGATGAAAGGGCTTTGCTCCAAAATCCTAAGGGTCTAGGCTATGATTGCTCTATTGGTACCTATCAAAGACTCCAAAAAGCATTCTTTTTTTTTTTTTTTAATTTTTTTCTTAGTTGTAGATGGACACAATGTCTTTATTTTATTGCTTTGTATGTGGTGCTGAGGATCGAACCCAGGGCCTCACGCATGCGAGGCAAGTGCTGTACCGCTGAGCCACAATCCCAGCCCCCAAATAGCATTCTTATCTGCCACTGATAGATCATACAGCCCAGGTGGCAGAGCAGCTTGCACAGCAGACTGGATCTGTTACAAAGATTTCACCTGTTCTGGGCCCTATTCAAAACTAGCAGCTTGTCTGTTACATGTACTTGTATGAATGCTTTGCTTGTCGTAGCTTCAAACAGGTAACAGTGTATCTATTCTAAAGGATGTATTTATATACTCAATATACAAATACAGAAACAGGAATAGAAAGGTTATAAAAACTGGAGAGAACTGACAGGTTGTCAATTGATGTGATCTCTTTCATACCAATCCTTGGTATTGGCAGTTTCAAATGGTCATGGATTTAGAGCTAAAATGTTTTATATTTCAACTAAATTTATAATTTGCTACAAACGTCAGCTTACAATTGTGACTTTGTTTTTAAAAAGCTAATTATTATATTTAACTCACTGCTCCATGCTTTGACAGCATGTCTTCAACATTTCAATATTCTAATTTTCATCACGTAGTGAAATGGGCAATGTAAAAAATGTTTGATTTTCATACTGAAGACACATGAACATTATATAAATGCATAAAATCCACTTCCCCAAAAGAAAGTTGTTTCTAAGAGACAAAATAAAAGAATGTACTGATGTACTAATTAAATCCAAAGAGGCCTACTTGGCATTATGCCTCCTTTTTGGTTGTAGAAGGGGCCAGATGCAACAACTTATCCTTCACCTTAGAAGCGATATCTCACCATGCCCCATACTACAGGACCCCCAGAAATATCATTAAAACAGAAGTCCTCTGAATTCTTGTCAGATTTATTTGTCAGTGCATATCACTTGCATTGATATGCAAGTGTCTTACCAATAAAGTCTACAGTAGTTGCTACTTCTTGTTCACCAGGTCCAATGAGCATAATGTCATCAATATAATGGATGTGCATAGCAAGTACCAAAGGCTATGTTAACGTGCTCCACATCTGAAACAATAGCTGCAATTGGAGTCACTACCTGGTTATGCTTATGATAAACCACTGTTACTCTGCAAGATCCATCTGCCTTCCAAACAAGCCAAACAGGTGAGTTGAATGGGGGGATATGGTGGAAGTCATTACCCTTGCATCTTGAAAGTCCCTACTGATGGCACTAATTTCTGCAATCTCCTGCAATCTCCAGGAATGAGAAGATGATATTGCTTTTTGTTTACTATTCTTCTAGGTAACGGCAATTTCACATGATCTTCCACTTGGCCTTTGCCCTATAACAGCCCTTAATCCAGAGAATCAATGTGGGGATTCTGCCAGTTACCAAGTGAATCTGCCAGTTGCCAATTATGCATTCTGGCATAATTAACCACACAATGGGTTTGGAGGCACAGTGTGCCCACTGAGACAGACCAGATCTTAAACTTCATTTATCACCTAACCTCCATGAGCCCCTACTCTGACTAGTAGACCACAATGATGTTTTGGGTCTCTTGGAATTAGTGCCAATTCAGAGCCAATGTCCAGTAATCCCTAAAAGGTCTTATTATTAAAGGAGACTGACTTTCTGGTATGTGTGTGTGGTTCTAGGGATTGAACCAGGACCTACCACTTAGCTACATCCCCAGCATCCCCAGAGCTTACTTTCCATTTTATGATTCAAGTTAGGCTTTTGTTCACTTGACCCAGAATTTTTGCACTTACACAAATCAAGTGAGACTTTAGTAGATTTCTCATATACTTAATTTCCACCAAAGAGTACTGGAGTCATACTCCCAGACAGTTACTCTTTTTTTTTTTTTCGTACTGGAGACTGAACTCAGGGGCACTCGACCACTGAGCCACATCCCCAGCCCTATTTTGTGTTTTATGTGGAGACAGAGTCTCACTGAGTTGCTTAGCACCTCACCATTGCTGAGGCTGGCTTTGAACTCGCAATTCTCCTGTCTCAGCCTCCCTAAGTGCTGGGATTACAGGCTTGCGCCACCGCGCCCGGCTCCAGACAGTTACTCTGTAACAGAGATTTAACTTGAAATCTTTCATGGTCTGTTTGCATTCTTCACCACAATAAATTATTGTTCCATATTTTAAAAATGTTTTAAATTTAAATTACACTTTAAATTTCCCTCCAAGGTCCAATGCTTCAGGAAGCTTAGTTTTTTTGTTTGTTTGTTTTTTGGTGGTTAGGAGGGATTGAACCCAGGACCTTGTATATGGGTAGGCAAGTGCTCTGCCACTGAGTTACATCTCCAGCACCCTATTATCTTTTAGCAGTAAGGAAAGTGAGGCTTATAGTAGGTACCAACTCCTCCTCAATCTCAAAACACTCATTGCAATCTCTTATAGCTATTACATTCAGACAGTCTCAATATCTTTCATCCAGACCTTAACTCAGAAGTAACATTCAAATATACTCAGTAACACCAACTTGCACATGATCACCCACTCAATCAAAACACATTAATCTCAAGGCCACAACAGTATAATCACCTGCCCTATCACTGTCATACAATTCATCTAAATACTTGGGTTCATTCACAAACCACATATCTCATATTACACTCAAGTGTCCTCTGCCAATGACAGTCTCAAGTGAAAATCATCTCACAATTCACAACTAAGAATCAGAGAGAGAGAAGCATAATCACTTGTTCTCAAACATAAGTAACATTTCCTCACGGCAGACTTAGTGATGGGGCTACTGGTTTCAGAAAGATTGTATTTCCCATAGATTTGCCCTTCCTGCCCTTCTCAGTTTTTAACACACAAAAAGCATCTCATACTGCTCCCACACTCAAATCTAAAGCTCAGGGCGAGCTCCTCCTGCCCCAGAGATGTGTGATTTATACATCTCAGTTCCTTCTGGTTCCAACCTGTTCCCTTTCCCCAGGGTCCGAATTCCCCTTACACATGCAGTACCCAAACCCATCCGTTAGTCATACGTGGACTAGTTAGAAAGTCACTATGTCCGTGATGCACTCTCCACAGAAATGGTTTAAAACGGCCTCTCACACTCAAGCCACATCAGTGTAACATCTCACAACCACAGTGGCTGCAAAGCGCATGAACCCACGCAGGAAGACTGCACAGCTACTCTCAAATCATCTCGAAACCGTTCCACATACAAATCTCAAGCACAACACCCTCTGAGTCAGGGTCACATCCCCCCTCTCCATCTCACCTTCCGGAACACGCGTGTGCGAACTCACAACAAAACACATCCCCCCCTTCATGACCTCACAAATGGGGCCCGTGTCCCTCCGCACCAGCCAACAACAGTTCTTTTAAGCCACCGCACAAGTCCACTTTGACCGGGTATATTTCGTCACTGTGCCAGTTCCTAAATCCGTTCCCAGAGGACCCGGAAAGTCCGAAACCCAGACGCCAACCGCCCGCGTAGGGGTCACTTCAGCCCTGAGTGAAACTACGCAGGTGCAGCTCCCAGGTTCCTCCTCGAACTACGTTTCCCAGAAGACACCACTGCCTAAACGTACTTCCGGTATGAGCTTTGGTGGAATGGTCTGGCTGTGGTAGGTTAGTGAGGACGTCTGGGGACTGGTCTAGGAGTCGGGAGTGGGCGTGAGGCCTTTCCTAGAATACGAATCCCAACTTGGGCCAGAGCGCTCCCTGTGGATGCCGAAGGTGAGGAATTCTGGATCCTCAGCATCCTGGAAGAGAAGTGTCTATAGGTTTAGGACCCTGAGTGTAGGAACACTAGCAGGGGTGGGTTGTGTTGAGAGCGCATAGGGCGTCTAGGGTTTGTCCTTGGCCCGTGTGTGTGTCTGTTTGTTCTGACAGCGATTGAGTGCGTGATTGTACTTTTGTGACAGTATGATGTGTGTCACCATTTGTGTGAATGGAGTTTGTGTGACTGTGACCATGATTGTGGGGGCTGTTTGTGCCCCATTTACTTAAATGAAAGAAAAGTACGTTTATATCAACTGTTATACTCAGGCTCAGGGATACATTGGAGTAGTCAACACTCACAGCACAGAGCCTAAATCACATTGTCCACTCCACATTTATTTATCATACAGCCTCAGAAAAAGCAACATGTGTAATATGCTTATGTACTTGTTTTTCTTTTTTCTTTTTTTTTATTCAAAGATTAGGCCATGGGGCTGGGATTGTAGCTCAGCGGTAGAGCGCTTGCCTCGCATGCGTGAGGTCCTGGGTTTGATCCTCAGCACCACATACAAAGCAATAAAATAAAGACATTATGTCCATCTACAGCTAAAAAAAATATAAAAAAAAAGATTAGGCCATAATCCCATTGTTTTGAAATTCCTTGATTCTTTTGAAATTCCTTGGGGGGACTGGAGGGTGTAGCTCAGTGGTAAGAGTGCTTGCTTAGCATGTTGGAGGCCCTGGCTTCCATTCCCATCCTCAACCCCACCAAAAAGACCCTAGATCTTTTTGTATTAAAAGACAAACTTGAGAAGATTTTCCACGATGCTTCTGGGTGTGTTTTATTCTTTCATTCTTACAGTGCATCAAACTAAAGACTCAAGGATTTACTTTGCTCTGGAAATTTTTGTTCTATTTATTTCTTGTCTTCCATCTGTGTTTTAGTCTCTTTAAAATGCTTGTTATACATACCTTGGGTCTTTTGTGTCTATTGCCTTGATCTCTTTGTAATGTCTCATCGTTCCTTTTTTACTTTTAATACAGTGGGAATGTGCTAGTTCAGTGCTTAGTTTTGAGCAGCTGGGTCAAGTCCATTTCATTTTAGTGTTAGGAGACTAATTTGGCCTAACTAAATCCCTTCTGCTAAAGAGACCAGATTGTTTTTCTTGAGTCCAGTCTACTGTAGTTGTGTTCCCTCACAGTTTTTAGTAAAGATGGGATTTGTCCAATTTCCTCTATTTACACATGTTTATGGAGCCTTGGAGTAGGATACTTGAAGCGGGTATAAAATTATCATTTTGGGAGCTCAAGGGCAATCATTGCCTGTCTTTTCTTTCCTCCTCTCATCCAGCAACACATTCTTTGGACTGAATTTCTTCTACAGTGGAACCAGGAAGAGGATAAATATATACATTCAATTCTAAAATAAGCCATGGCCAATGTAAGTTTATGTTTTCAAGTTTCTAATTGTGCCTTATAAGACACATAAATATTTGCATTCTTTATACTGATATTGTTACTATACTCAGAATAATATAGTAACTTACTATTCAGTAAGTGATGGTACCAGAAATTCATGCCCTTCCTTTTATGCTACTCTCCTCTCCAACCAGTTTTCATATACTCATTGAATAAATCATGCCTCATTTCCCATATGTTCAGTCTTCTATCAGGAACAAGGAAAGAATAGAAATAGTATTATTTTGAGGAAAATTGTTGAGGGTTGTATGATTAATTGGGCATGGAATTTTAAACTTAGTAAGAAGTGGAAGAAGAAATATGAGGTAGGTGTGTGACAATGGGAAGATGATCAGAGAGAACACTTGATATTTTGGAGATATTGTGGTTCTTGATAACAATAGGGTCTAGAGTAGTAATGAGTGAAGGAAGTAGAGAGGGAGGCAAGATCATAGAAGTAAGAAGAATATAGGGGTTGAGGAGGCCATCATGTTAGAAGGATTCAGTATGTGAATATTTGAAGTTACTAAAAATTAAGATTAGTACTATTGGTGATAGTGACATTAAGCCAAGAGCTAAACGTCCTGAGAGGGGTGTCAGGTGTGGTGGCTTAAGCCTGTAGTCCCAGCTACTTGGGAGGCTGAGGTGGGAGAAACGCTTGAGCCCATCAGTTTAAGATCAACCTGGGCTACATAGCAAGATCATGTCTCAAAAACAAGAAAAAAATTTATTAAAAATAAAATTCCTGGGCTGGGGTTGTGGCTCAGTGGTAGAGCACTTGTGTCACATGCATGAGGCCTGGGTTTGGTTCTCAGCACCACATATAAATAAATTAATAAAATAAAGGTCTATCAACAACTAAAATAAAAATAAATAAAATTCCTGAGGTGCAAAAGACTGAATGTCAACAAATCACTGTAATAGAATAAAATAATATATGGTATAATCTGAAGAAATGATGACATTGGATTTTAGAGGAGGAGTGATGGTTATCTAACACCAGCAATGAGTAACAAGGAAGATAGTGGTATAAAGGTTGTGGGAGGGGAAAAAAACCACTACTTGAGATGTCCTCAGGGGAAGCAGTGTCCACAGGGAAAGAACAGATAATAGGTCACTCTATTGGGAAATTTATACTTTTTCAAATTTTGAGTTTTCCAATTATGTTCTGTGACCTCACTGGATGGAAAGACTTTTTGCTTTGTGAGGTTTTAGGATTAGATGGAGGTATGATTGATGCTTGCATAGAAAGAGAAAAGATCTTGCCCAAAAAATGGGTGAACACTAATTACAAACTCCAGTTTTAGATTGCACAGGATGTTAGACTGAGGTTATGTCTGTGAATCTGGATCATTCTATATCAATATTCTCTAACTTAGGGACAGAATATAGAGTACAGGGAGAGGTGGTAGTTGACGACAGTTAAGATCTCTCTGGTGTAGTTACATAATGGTTATGTATAGCTGGTGTGGTGGACCACTGTAATTCCAGCATCTCAAAAGGCTGAGCCACGAGGATCACAAGTTCAAGGCCAGCCAGGGCAATTTAGTAAACTGTCTCAAAAGGGCTGGGGATGTAGCTGAGGAGTAAAGCAGCC
The DNA here is from genome assembly GCA_004024805.1 of Geosciurus inauris. NCBI lineage: Eukaryota > Metazoa > Chordata > Mammalia > Rodentia > Sciuridae > Geosciurus > Geosciurus inauris. The sequence continues at coordinate 64,524 of PVHX01011282.1, forward strand.
CTGGGTCCTATCCCCATTACTGAAAAAATTAAAACCAAAAAACTGGAATATATGCCTTAGCAAAGACTGTAGAGCTGGGCATAGTGGTGGACACCTGTAATCCCAGTGACTCAGGAGGCTGAGGCAGGAGTATCACAACAATTTAGTAAGGACTTAAGCAACTGAGGGAGACCCTGTCTCAAAATAAAAAAAAAAAAGAAGTGGGGGGCTGGGGTTATGGCGCAGTGGTAGCGTGCTTACCTAGCACGCGGGAGGCACTGGGTTCGATCCTCAGCACCACATAAAAAGATAAAAATAAAGATATTCTGTCCACCTACAACTAAAAAAAAAAAAAAAAA